>SMMQ01002044.1:0-21360 GCA_008271595.1 [Pythium] brassicae (nom. inval.) | reverse complement strand
AGCCGCTGCACCGAGGGCGTCACTGCCTTCTCCCCCTTCTGGAGTCACCCGGCGTCTCCAAGCTCGCGTTTCGATGGCAGGGCCAACAGGACATGCCACTCGAGATCGACGCGATCGCAAAGTTCTTCAAGACATACGTCGACAAACACGCCGATAACCGAGGCGAAGGGGAACAGACTGGCGCTCAGTCTGGATCGGCTGGTAAGGATGAGCCAACAGAGCTGGTGCAGGGAGAGGCTGCGGCGCGGGAGTTGGAAGTGCTCAAGAGGCCGTATCTACGTGGCGACGCTGGGAAAGATAAAGGCGCTACGATTACAAAGCTGAAAGTGGCGCACGAACTGCAGGTCTTCGATAAGACCTACAAGCCTCAGCGCCTGCAGAACACTCACCAGTATTACCAATACTCAGGACGAGACACCCAGTTGCAACTCGCGCGCGGTCGCGAGTGGCGCCGACTCGCGGAGCTGTTCCCGAATGTCGTCGAGGTGGACTTGAGTGCCATTCGCGTGTGCACCATCTCGTGGCTCGCACAACTTCCCAAGCTCCAGAAGCTCGCACTGAATGCTGGGAGTCTCGACCGACAGCACATGCAGTCGCTGAGTGAGCTACGCAATCTCCGGAAGCTGAAGGTCTCTGAGCTGCTCGCGACGGATCTGAACGAGCTCGCGGGACTACAGCTCGCGTCACTGGCGCTCGCGCACTGTCGCTACCTCACGGACGTCACCGTGCTCGGCGAGCACGTCAAACACCTCGAAGTTCTCAAGCTACGTGATGCGGCGTCACTGGGTGATCTCTCGGTCGTCATACAGCTGCCAGCGCTTCGCGAACTCAAGGTGATACGCTATTGCTCAGACCGTACACCAGTGCGCCTGCCATGCATGCCATCACTGAAGACTGCGCGCTGTCTGCGGCTTGAGAAGCTGAAGCTGAAGCACCTCGACCTGGACGACTTGGAGTTCCTCGCGCTGTGTCCAAAGCTCACGGCCTTGAACTTCTGCGGATACGCAGACCTGAGCACGCTCGTTGCTGTTCCGGAGCTGCGCAGCCTGAGGCTCGAGATTATCCACCGCGGAGAGTGGAGAACCTCCGAGATCGACTTATCGCCGTTGCGATCGCTCACGAAGCTGGAGCGACTCGAGATGAAGTCGGGGGTCATACGAGGCGCGAATCTGCCGCCGCTTCCAAGGCTCCAGTACCTCGATGTCTCAACGCTGGATGACTTAAGGCCGATCTGCGACCGGTTGCTGCCGCTCTCGACGCTGATTGTTCGAAGTTGCTCGCAGGAAGACATCGACCGCGCACCGGCACTCGCCGCTTTGCCGCGCTTCCGGAGGCTCTCGCTTGATTTCTCACTGCCACCGAGTCTGTTGGTGCGGTCTCCTGTGCCATTCGCGCTGGATTTGTCGCCGCTGCATGCGCTCCCGTCGCAACTTCGATCACTTAGTCTCATCCACGGAGACATAGAGGATCTCACGCCTCTGGCGACGCTGACAGAGTTGGAAGCGCTGGATCTATCAACGGGCACCGGTGGGCTTCGCTCGTGTGCAAGATCTCAGACTACTCGGTGCTCGTGCGCCTGCCGAAGCTGATGTTCCTGTCCGTCGAGCGTCGAGACACGTTCCGAGAGTCCGACCTCACGCTGCTGAAGAGTGTCGGAAGATCGCGGCCGCTGTGCGTTCGCGCCACCATCGCTCCGAAGCCGCCTGTGAAGAGCAGTGTCTACTGAGAGTACTCCACTCGGACGATCCCACCGCCAGCTCGTCCGGCTCGGAACGCCGGCGCTACGGTGCCCTCCTTTCTTGACGGCGTCGTTCAAGTAGAAGTAGCGAACGAAAGTGTGTGCGTATGAGAGAGAGAGCGAGAGCGAGAGCGAGAGAGAGAGAGAGAGAGTCGACAGCGCCTTACCACATCAACAAAATGACCTCGCGCACTCACTCACTCGCACGCGACCTGAAGTAGAGGACTCCGGTTCATGCGCAGGAGCTGCAGATCGCACGCGCGCACTTCGCATCGTCGTAGCAGCTTCAGCTCCGTCAGACGCTCGAGACGCGTGAGCGGCGTGAAGACCAGTGACCTCCCCGAGCGGCGCCAGGTCGGGCAGCGTTGAGCGCGAGTAGTTCGGGTGCGAGAACTCGAGTGAGACCTCCCGGATACGCGGTAGACCAGCGAGCACAGGCGCGCGGCCGATGTCCTGTTGCGAGCACCGGCGAACATCAGCGTCGACAGCACTCTCTGGCGCTCGCAGATCGGCCCGAAGGCGTCCACCCTGGGCAGCACGAGCGTCTCGAGGCTCGACAGCACCGGCAGCGCGTCGCTCTGCACGACTTCGTTGTGCGACCACAGCTCGAGGCAGACGAGCTTTGAGAGTGCTCCCAGCAGCGACATATCCGATTCAGTCCGTGGATTCGCTCGGTCGACAGCCGGAGCGTCCGCAGGTTGGGCACGGCAGCGAGCATCTCGAAACTCGAGAATCCACTCGGTATAGATAAAGCTCGTGCAGGTTCGGACACAGCGCGAGCACGCGCACGTCCTCAGCGGCACGCACCGGATCGAGGGCTTCTTTAGCCGACGCAGCGCTCTGAGAGGTGCTGGCAATGGTGATGTGGACTACACCCACGACAGGGAGGAAGACGGCAAGCACTCTGCTCCTTGGCGGTCACCAACAACGCCACCAGCGCCAGCGCCAGGAGATCTTTGCGGCTCAGACAGCTGGATGCCGCGGCAGCCGCCGACGTTGAGCACCTCGAGCTCTCGCAGTACCGGGATCGCCTGAATGAACGCCAGGTCCATCACTGACGACACGTGCCACAGTCGAAGCACCTCGAGCTGCGTCAACTCTCTGAGTACCGACAGGTCGCAGAACATCGGACACCCGGTCAGCGATAGCGCTCGCAGACGCATTGATCTGCCCAACAGCCGGGCATCCAGAGTGTCCAGGTAGCTCACTGCGAGCGACGTGAGCCTTGACAGATCGCCGAGCGGCGCGAGTGTGTCGGCAGTTGTGAGATTTTGGCCGCGCCTAGCACCAGCCGCTGGAGGTTCGCAAGGGCTGGCAGCCACGCGATGAACGGCACTTTCGCCACCTTCACCATTGCACCGATCGCCATTCTCCCGACCAGTGTCATCAAACACCAGAAAAAGAGCTTCGTCACTTCGGAACGCGCCAGCAGCGACAACACCACGTGTGCAGCCTCATCGCCATCGAACGAGGGAGAGTTGGTATCGTCACTATCAGGCGCTTGTCTGGAGCTGATACAAACACTCCGAGACAAGCGGAAATCGGATCGGCGCAGGAAGAGAGAGCTGCCGGAGCAGAGTCTCTCGAGGGCTGAACAAACGCTCGACCCGCGAGTGTCAGCGTCACGACCCTCTCGAAGTTTAGAAAAGCTTGCATGTGCGCAAGTGCGTCCGAGTGTAGACGCGCGAGTAGAAGCGCATGACGAGAGAGCGTCATGGTTTCGCACGTGGGCGAATGGTGCTCTTGGATTAGCTTGTGTCGTGTCCTCTTGCTTGTCTCGGTCGCAGTTGCGAGTTCTCGCAATGTCTGTGGCTGTGTACCCTTCACAAGGGTTTTACTTTACTCTAGTCAGCATGGGTGGACAAAACGCATCATATCAACCCAAAATACACATCTGCCTGAAGATGCAAGTTCACAAACAGACAGCGCGACACACATTTCTTCTTTTTGTGTGTCAACATGGGTGGACAAAATGCAAGGAGAGGTTTAATAATGTGTATTTTGGGTGAATCAGCCCAATATAACATCGGTATATTTGGGTTGATTCGTCAAAAGATGAGTGACCATGAATAAACCTCTGCTGAAGACACGAGGAAGATCTGCGTTTCTTGTGATGAAAATGTTCCTGTTACCTTGATCTGATTGATGATCATCCACAGTAATGTGCTTCGAACACCTCGCGGAGGACCCACCGCCTGCTGCTTGTGCTCTATCGCTCGGCTATGTAAGCCCTCTCCATCGTAGTCGCTCGTATCGAGAAGGCGAGTGCCCTTCGACACACATCAGCCAAACTGGTGTCTACTGTAGTCTTCCAAACACTCGGGTCGTGAACATAACTTGCGGTGTCACTTCTGGGGGTTCCAAGATCCACACCAACTCCTCACTACGCGCTTCGCGAATGCTATGCTCTGCACACAATCTCAGCATCTCGAGCGTCTCCAGTACGAAAGCAGAAGCCTAGTGAGCGACTTTCCGAAGTTCACGTACGTGCTGATCATACTTCTGCCGCACTTGGCTCGGAGATGGCAGCAGGCTCCGCTCCCACAAGTTCCTCCAGCCCAGGCGAACGAGATGGTGATGGTTCCCCATCCTCAAGTCGTCGTTCGGGCTCCTCGTGACTCGGACTCTCGCTGCCCGTCACTGCGTGCGATGCCGGCATCTCATCCGCGTCCTTCGTGGTTTCTCCTTCCGCTTCCGCGTCCTCTCCAGGCTGACAATCGCACTCCGAGTTCAGGATTGCGGCTGCCGTCCCGCTCTCCACTTGCTGGGCCATGGGCGTGGCCTCGGAGGCGCCATTCACACTTCCCACTTGCGCTGCCGCCTTGTCATCAGGTGGCGACGCATCACTGAGCACTGACGGACTCTCGTGCGCCGACATCCCTGCTGGGCTGCTCTCCGCCTGTGCCACTGTCACCACCGTCTCTTCGGTACCTGAACGCTCGTGCTCTGCTTCAAAAATCGGTTCTTTGCGGGTCGGAGGCGCTGGTGCACTCGCTCCGCCCACCACAAGGCGCTCGTCGTCAAGTCCTTCTCCTTCACTGACGTCAACAGCCAGGACGTCGGCAGTCGTGTCCTCCTCCAGTCGGAGCACAAGCTCCACATCCAACTTGTCCTCACTCGCTATCTGCAGAGCTACAGCAGGCGATCGCTCCTCCGCCCCCCAAGCGCCTCTCGCCTTCGTCGTTGCGACACACAGCGTCGCTGGTTCAGCAGTCACCGCGGGGACCTGTGGCTTCCAGTGCTGGTCCCTCTCCTCCTCCGCCCTCGACACGCTGCTCTTCAGCTCCGCTCTGGTGGCGCCACGCAGCGCGGTGGAGGGCGGCGAGAGCTTCGGCGGACGATCCGCTCCGCTCTGCGGCGCGAGCGCGACGCTGATGGGGATCGCGCGGTGCGGCTTCCGGCGCCGCGTCGCGTGCACCTGCACCCAGCACACGGGGCAGAAGTGCAGACTCTCCTCGCACTCGCGGCATTCGAGCACCGCCTGCTGCTCGCCGCACTCTTCGCACCGGCCCTTGCGGACCGCGCGGCCGCGCACCACGACAAAGAACTCGGCGCGGACCTCGCGCGCGCGCCGGCGGCTGTGCGCGCCGCGGCACACGCGCTGGATGCTCACGGCCGCGCGCTCCTCGCGCGAGCGGCGCGCCAGGAGCTGCTGGCGACGCTCCGCGACGTCCTGCTGCAGCTTCGTGTTCAGCTCGACCTGCGTCTCGAGCTCGCACACGCGCTGGCTCACGTGCTTCTCGAACCGCTCGGCCGCTACGTGGCCCGCGAGGGCGATCTCCTGCGCCGCAGCCCGGCGCTTGGACGCGACGAACAGCCGGTGGAAGACCGGGTTCGCGAGCGCCTCGGCCGACCAGCGCGAGCGGCTGTCGTCGTCGTTCGCCTCGCACTCGACGCCGGCATGCGGCGGCAGGTGCGGCTGCAAACAGTGCGCGCGCCACCACTCGGACGCCGCGACGTCGGGCAACGGTGCGGCCGCTGAGGCCCCCGGCTGCAGACTGAACACGAACTCGTCGATCTCGCGCGCGTGCGGCTCTGGCTCGCTGGCGACGACAGGGGCACTCGGGACGTCGCGAGCCGCCGGCCACGACCACACCTGGCGCTCGTGGTCCCAGGGGCTCCGCGCGTGGACACGGCGGATGTCCACCTCGCAGCCCGCGACGCTCGTCTGCCACCACTTGGCCTTGCGCAGCGTCGTGTGCACGAGGCAGCTGTGGTCGCGCCACGCCGCGGCCTTCCTGTCCGCGTCCCAGAGCTCCGTCTCCGCCGCGAAGCGCGCTGTCTGGGACGCCAGCAGCTGCGTCGCGTCGCCCGCTGTCGGGTCGCTCTCGCTCACGCAGAACGGTGGCAGCGCAGGGGCCTGCAGCCCCTTGAGGCGGTTCGCACAGCTCGCTGCGAGCTTCGCGTTCGCGAGCTCCCGCGCGGTGCGCGTCGCGCGGCTCGTGCGCTCGAGCTCGCCGACGCGGCGCGCGGTGAGCGCCTGCGACTGGCGCAGCTGGTCGTACAACTCGCGCCGGCGGTTCGGTTGCGCCAAAGGCGACAGCGACAGCGTCGCGGCCGCTGTCGGCTTGCGGCTCTGGACGAGCTGTCGGATCCTGCACGCGCACGCAACAACAGCAATCGTGTAAGCTGCGCTGCGCCTTCGCTGTCCGCAGCGCACCGGACGCACCTGCCGTGGGCGTCCTGGCGTCGTCTCATGAACGTGTCGCGGTCGAGGTTAGAGGCGACAAGCGGGGACGGGAACAGCGGCCCCAACAGCGCGTCCTCGAGCTCTCGCACCGCCGGCGAGCCACCATCCGAGCCGCCGTCCGAGCTACCATCCGAGCCACCGCCAGTGTGCGCGCCGAGACCAAACGGGTCGAACCCCAGGACAGCGTCTGGAGGCTCCGTCGCCGCTGCGCTCGCGAGAGCCGCCGCTGCACCACCGCCGCCGTGCCGCCATGTGCGCTGGATCGCCCGCGCTGCGCGCTGACGCTGGAACTCGCGGATGCGCTCGAGCGTCGCCGCCGACGTGCGCTGCAGGAAAAACAGTTCCTGCTCGTGGCGCGCGATGCGCAGCTGACGGTGCCGCGCGGCCTGCAGGAAGCGCTCCTGCTCGCGCGCGAACGCCTGCAGCTGCGCGAACGCCCGGCGCGTGAACCGCCCGCGCTGCTGCGCCTGGAGCTTCGTGACGCCGGCGACGACGCGACGCTGCTGCGCGCGCGCTCGGCGGCCTCGGACGAGCGCTTGGAGGCGCGTCGCAGCCGCCTGCACGACGGCGTCGCCCTGCACGGGGGTCATGGCGGGTGGCTGCTAACAACACGGCGGCAGACTGCGACTGGTCGGGGTCCCAAGAGCCCTCGCGTCGGTTGTATTACTACAATACGGAGAGCACGGCCGCCCGCCCGCCCGCACGCAGACACACAAGTAGTCGCACCTCGTGTCTTGATCCCTCGCGTGCTCTCTCTCTCTCTCTCTCTCTCTCTCTCTCTCTGGCCGGCGACCGACGCCTTCCTGGTCCGTGGGCGGGCGGAGCCGGGGGCCTTGAGTGTACGAAGCGGTTGAGCTCTCGTAATAATTAGTGCCTAGGTGGATGGATGGATGGATGGATGGATGGGGGGAGGACGATCAACAGCTGTCACCGCTCGACCGACACGCACGGCGACAAACCGCAGCGCGCAGCTCCCGCGTCCTCTCTCCTCCTTCTCTCTCTCGAGTACGTCGTCGCGACGTGCGACACTCGGGGCGCTCACGCGCAGTCGATCGCGTCGATCTCGTGCGGCGTCCCCGGGAAGTCCATGATCGGCACGACCTCGAACATGTCGCTGGGCCGCTCGCTATCGTCGTCGTCGTCGCCGTCGTCGTCCTCGTCGAAGACGATGTTGGCGCTCTTGCGCGTGAGCAACCGCGTGATCGTCGAGTTCCACGGGATGCGCGGGCCCTCGGTCTCGGGCTCGTCGTCGTCGTCGTCGTCGCTCTCCGTGTAGCCGTCTTCATCCGACGGCCGCCGGCGGCGACGCTGCGTCGTGTCGTCCGTGAGCGCCGCGATCTCCGCCTCCGACATGACCACTGTCGAGCGCGCGCCGGGCGCCGACGACGCGATCGAGCTGCGGTTGTACAGGTGCAGGCTGCCCACGAACGAGCCCGTGGCGCGCGAGTAGGCCGAGCTCATGTCGCTTAGCACCGTCGTGCGGCCCCGCGACTGCACGAAGCTGTCGTACGACGACAGTGAGGGCGTCTCGGAGGCTGCGATCGCCGCCGTTACGTGCCGCTCGTCGTCCCGGAACTCGGCGTTGCTGTTGTTGTTGCTGGCGCGGGTGGGCGCCCGCGGGCTGAACGACGATGACGACGACGTGGACGTCTCGCTGCCGTGGCCCAGCTCGTCACCTGTCGTCGCCTCGGGGCCGGCGCGGCCGCCCTTCCGCCGACTGCTACTGCTGCTGTTGTTGCTGTTGTTGCTGGGAAAGCTCGTGGCCTTGGACGGGGACGGCGCCCGGTCCGCCGCCACGGGGCTCACGGACCCGCTCAGCCGCGTGCGCGACAAGCTGTTCGTGCTGCTCAGGCGCTTGACGCTGCGGCGCGCGCCGCGCAGCCCCGCGAGCGCGTCCGCGTCGCCTGTCGGCGGCGACGGGTCGGCGCGCGAGAGCCGCAGCTGCACGCGCACGCGGCCTGCAGGTTTCTTGCCTTCGAGCAGGTCGAGCCAGCGGTCCACGGTCTCGTCCTCGGGCACGTCGCGCAGCGGCAGGCAGCAGGCGCCGACCGTGGGCGACGACATGATGCGCGCGCTCTTGACGCGGAGGCTCACGCGGTCGCTCACCGGGTCGACGAGCGGCACGTCGAACTTTTCGTTCCAGACGGGGCTCGCGCGCGAGAACTTGTGCACCTGCGTCTTGAACTCGCGCGCGGGGGCGGCGGCGCCGGCGCCCGCGGCGTCCAGCGCGTCGTTGGCGTCGGAGGCCAGCAGCAGGCTCTTGAGCGACTGGCGGCCCTTGCGCGAGGCCGCCATGTCGGCCTGGCCCACATATACTTTGCAGTACGTGCCGTGGGACGACACGCCGCGCAGGCCCTCGGCTGCGTACACGCGCAGCACCAGGCGGAAGGAGGCGGGGGCGGCGGGCGGCGGCGTCTTGCGGCCCTTGCGGCTCCTGTCCATGGTGGCGGGCGGGCGAGCGGATGGGCGGGCGGTGGCACTCGCACACACACACACGCACACGCACACGCACGCACACACACACACAGGCACACCCAAGCGCGCTAGCTTGGTGGTCGGCCGCACTCGCTCTCTCTGTGAGCTCTCGGAAGACGAGCGCTGGGCGGAGGTTTCCGGTTTGGTTTTCAGTTTGGTTTTGCGGTTTCCAGGACTGCTCTTTCTCGTGTGCGGCACTAACAAGTGGGAAGAGACAAGGGAGAGAGGAATTAGTGCACAGCGCCAAAAACGAGTCCAGAGCGTATGTTGGATGGGCAAATGAAGGTGGACATGAGTTGTGGCGAAAATGGAGCAAGGGAACGATATTTCTTAATTTGAGAAAACAGCTGTGAGATAGTGGCAGACAGCTCTCTGATCATGCCGGAAGAAAGTAAGGAAGGTTTACTGTTTTGAGGAGAAATTAGATATCACAATCTCCTACATTTCGATCACATGCAGACAGTTCTCAATATGTTACGGAATCATCTGTAGCAGGATTTCTAGAACGGTCACTCATGCTTCAGCATGGTTTCGAGCCAAAGCGTGTTTGAATGGGATCTGGGCATGCTTGGTGCCCCAAGGTTCTTGCACGCGACGATGAGAGCAATCGCCAGGTGTCAAGGTGATGACGCCGCTTGATGGTGCTCGCTGGGAGTACGCTCGTCGCTCGAGTATGCTCGTCGCTCGATGAGATTGTCGCGCGCTCCATACATTCGGTCGGATCGTCACGATCAGCGCTTCAAGTGTGTCGGCGCTGTTCGTGAGATTGACTTTTTTACTCGGAATACTATGCTGCAAGTCGAGCCGAGTCAATCCGCAGAGCTCCATGCAGCAGCATACCTAGTCCGTTTGCAAGGATATGTCGCGTCGTGTACTGACATCGGACCAACGGATTGAACACAACCACATGAACTGCCTCAGTGAGCCTGGACGACGTCCGTGCGACGTCCGTGCGTGCGTGCGTGTAGAGCGATCGTACAGGCATCGCGATCTGCGCGAGGCGAGGCGCTCTGCCGACCTCGCTCACGTCGTCTGTTGTCTCTTTTTCATCGATGCATTCATTATGAAAGGAGCTGCTCCCAACTCCCTCCAGTACGCACAACCTACCAACCCTTCGGGACCTACACTACTGCTTGAAACTGCGACCTACAGCTTCTTGTAGCGCGTCTCGACCTTAATGTCCGCGTCCAGGAACGACTGCGAACGCAGGAACGTCTGTGAGCGCGCCTGCTGCACCGGGTATGAGATCTCGTCCGTGATCAGGTTCGCCGCCTGGTGGCCGCCGCTGGCCTCCAAATCAAACTCCGCGATGAGGTCGAACGAGTCCGAGCCGCGCGTGACGTACGGGCCCCTGGGGCTGCGGCTGCCCAGACTCGCGTCTTCGTCCAGGTTCTCGCTCGGCGCGCCCGCGAGCCCCGCCGCCATCACGTCCTGGAGCATGTCGGCCGAGTCCATGTACGGCAGCCGCTGCGACGGTGCGCGCCGCGTCGAGTGGCGGTCGACGCGCGCCGACGGCTGGCGGCGCACGTCCGTGAGGCCCGCGGCCACGATCGCCGCGGCGTCGGCGGACGCCTGCTGCTCCTTCTGGCGCTTCTTCTCGCCCTTGAGCTGGATCGCGCCGGCCTTGGTGCTCGCGCACGCGAGGAAGAGCACGGCGGTCATGACGCCGCAGAGCCCGCTGAACGCAAAGTGCGCGGCCTCGAACGACGGCTGCGCGATGAACACGACCGCCTCCGTGCCGTGGAACACGCACAGCGACAGCGCAAAGAGCACGGGGCGACTAGGCGCTGGGAACATCTCCATCGCCGACAGCCACGCAGCGCTCAGCAGGCTCAGCCCCGCAGCGATGTACATGACGAAGAGCAGGCCCTGCACGAACGCGCCCGTGCTTCCGCGGCTGCCCGCAGCGGACGCGATGCCCGCAAAGAGCGACAGAAACGCGACGAACGGCAGGAACTCCTTCAGGATCGTCTTGCGGCGCACGTTGTCGACGAGGAAGATGCCGAACGCGAGCCCCGAGGCCGTGCACACGGCAAAGTAGATGAGCCAATTCGAGTACCGCGCGCCAGTCGGCGCGTCCTTCGTCGCGCGCAGCGTTTCGCGATAGAGCAGCGCGTGCGACATGAGCAGCCCGACGAGCACTTGGAGCGCACACACAAAGCCGACGCGGAAGAGCAGGTTCGTGGCGCCGCTGTCGGGCTTGCTTGGCTTGAGCTCGTCCTCGATGAACTTGATGTCCATCTGCACGTCCTCCCGCTGCCGGAGCCGCGCGAGCACGCGCCGCGCGTGCTTCGGGTGGTGGTGGCGCAGCAGCCACACCGGGCTCTCGGGCATGAACTTGAGGATCGCCGCGAGCAGCACCGTGAGCGGCGCCGCGACGTACAGCGGCGCAAGCCGCCACGCGTCCTTGGACGGCGCCGACGCCTTGTCCGCCGCCATCACGTCCGCGTCGACGCTGCGCTGCATGAGCGCGTGCACGAGATAGCCAAACATGCTGCCGAGCAGGAAGAGCACGACGCTCTTGCCGCGCCAGCCCTTCGTGCAAATCTCAAAGCTGTAGATGAGGAAGTTCATCGCGAGGATCGCGGTGCCGCCGGCGCCGAGCGTGCTCGCGAGGATGATGACCGTGCTCGACGAGATAAAGTTGAGCACCATGCTCGCGCCGAGGCAGAGACAGCCCGAGACCATGCTCCAGCGCCGGCCGAAGAAGCGGCTGAGCGCGACGCTCGCGAGCACGGCGACCACGGACGCGCCGGCGCACGCGGTTTTGAGGTAGCCCTTGGTCATCCACGTGAGCAACGTCGCGCCGTCGCCCTTGAGCGACTCGGTCACAAACGAGTGGAACGACTGGTTCACAAAGTTGTCGCCCGCATCGTTGAGGAACCCGAGGCTGTAGACAAAGCTGACCATGAAGCCGTGCACAAAGCCCGCGACGAGCCCGAGGATGATCACGAGCGACGCCGCGACCTCCGAGCCCGAGCTGAGCGAGCGCGAGAAGCCGCCGCTGTAGAGCATGCGCGACTGGAGGATGCGCATGAACGGCAAGAACGAGAGCGCGAGCAGTGGCACGACCAAGAAGACGCCGACGAGCATGTCAAAGAGGAAGCCGAGCGCGACGACCGGCCGCGTCATCGCGAGCGGGAAGCCGTACACGCCGTGGAGCGCCAGCGCGAACTGGAGGATCGCGTTGAGCCCGAGCAAGAGCGCGCTCGCGAGCACGATCGACTTGGTCAGCGACCAGCTCGCGACGCCGCCGATGATCACGGGCACGATGCACAGGCCGCCAACGACGGCCGCCATGTACAGGATCCCGCGCACGGTAAGCACCACGAGCTTCTGCTTCTTGCCGAGCGACGCCTGCACCGCGAGGCTGCCGGCGACGAGCGCGAACCAGACCGCGCCGATCGCCGCGACGAGCCAGATCGTGTCGGTGAGCGTGAACTCGGTCGTGAACACGTAGTACATCGCGAGCGGGTGGCGCAGCTCGCGCAGGCAGTACGTCGCGCGGCCCATGGGCCCCAGGTTCGCCATCAGGTCCACGTCTGCTGCCCACCACTCGAGCCAGCCGTCCTGGGGCACGCCCCCGTCCTTCGCGTCTGCGTCGTCGCCCCCAAGCAGCTGGTCGTCGTCCGGCTTGACGCGCATCATCCACGCAAACCAATGCGAGATGTCAATGTTCGTCTTCTGGAGCACGAGCCCGTCCGTGTTGAACAGGAACGGCGCGAGCAGCCAGCACGCGGCGAGCAGCAGCACCGCGAACGACGCGACGCCGTAGCCCTGCGGGCCTGCGCTGTACGCCTGCAGCGCGGTGATGTTCGCCGGGATGCGGTCGACGCTCTTCTCGCAGTCAAAGCTCGCGGTCGCGCAGTACTCGTCGTACGCGTTCGCGCCAATGTTAAAATCCCCGCAGACGCCAAATAGGATCATGACGCCCATGAGCTCGACCGCCTTGCGGAAGTGCGACACGTTGTACTCCTTGAAGAAGTTGACCATCGGGTCGCGCGTGATCGCAAAGCCTCGGCCCGTGCCGCGGTACTTGGAGCCGCCGCGGAGGAGCGCGACGTCGTAAAAGTGCGCCTTTGTGCCTGTGAGGAAGACGTAGAAGACGATGCCGAGCGTCGAGATGAGCTCGAGCACGCGGAACGACGCCTCCTTGAGCCCAAACTCGACGTAGAGCGTCGCGAGCAGCGGCAGCGTCGTGAGCATGCCAAACTGCAAGATGTACTGCGTGCTCATGACCGTCGCGAGGTCGCCCATGCTCGTCGACGCCTTCACAGCGCTCACCTGGATCTCGTTGTGCGTCGCGACGTACAGCTTGGCGTACGCGTAGATGTAGACGCAGAGCACCGTGAGCGCGTTGCAGATGTAGAAGCCAAAGTGGCCGTAGAACATCGAGTTGAGCCGGAAAAAGTCGAGGTGGTTCGCCATGCGGTGGCCCTCGCGGCTCAGGCAGCTCTCGGCGCAGCCGTTCGAGAGCTTGGCCTCGAACGCGTTGATCTGGCTCAGCGTCACGTCGCGGCCCTTGCCGCACTGCATAAACTCGACGTGGGTCACGAGGCCGCCGCGCAGCGTCACGTTGTAGCCGCTGAACACGTCCTCCGAGAGGTTGATGCCCTTGCTCGCCTTCGAGACGCCGCCGCTCGTCATCACAAACGACTTTTCAAACACGTCCGGGTGCCCGTAGTGCATGCGCGCGCGCAGCGGACTCGCAAGCACGCGCTGCGTGAGCGTCACGAACACGAGCTCCTGCTGCGTCATGAAGCGCGCGAGCGACGATGCGCGGCCCGTGAACACGTGCTCCTTCATGCCGATGATCGTCACTTCCTCGCTGCTCGCAGTCGCGGTCGCGAGAAAGTTGGGCATCTTGAGCGTCTCCTCAAAGTAGTGCTCCTGGTTCATGTCGATCGTCTGGAGGTACTCGCCGCGCGTGAACGGGAGCGCCACGTTCTGGTTCTCTGGCTTGCCCTCGCCCAGGATCGGGTTCCCTGGCAGCTCGTACCGGTACACTTCGACGATCTCGTCGCCCTCGGCCTTGACGAGCACGCAGTCGTAGCGCGTGGGGCCGGCCCCGCTGCTCCCGCCGCCCTTGATCGTGTCGACAAAGCTCACGCGCCAGCTCGGGTACTTCTTCATGAGAAAGTCAATGTCGTCCGCGCGGTGGTCGCCCTTCGCGACCTGCTGCGAGTAGATCTGGCAGCCTGTGATGTACGAAAACTTGAGCGCCGAGATGCGGCTCATCTCGTGCGCCTTGCGCTCCTCGGTCATGCCCGCGACTGCGTAGAGCTCGAGCCACCGGAGCAGCCGGATCGCGTCTTCGTACATCATCATGCCCTGCACCGTGCGCGCGAGCGTCTGGCCGCGCAGCGACGCCCAGAGCCGGACCTGCATCGGCACGTGCAGCACGGCCTCGTCGAGCGTCGCGACGCCCATGCGCTCGAGAAAGTTGCTCCACTCCTCGGCGTGCAGCGCGATGAGGTACTTGATGATGCTGAGCTCCGACCGGCCTTTCGTCGTCGCCTTCTTGTCGAGCTCCTCAAAGAGCGGGTTCGAATGCACTGGGTTCTTGAGCTCGTCGAGCGTGAAGAGCACAGTCTCGCTGTAGTACGGCGTCATGACCGAGAACGACGGCATAGCCTCGAGGCTCTGCACCGCCGGCATCGCCATGCCGAGCGAGTGCAGGAAGAAGCCCATGCGCCGCTTCGCTTCGTCGCACCGCGGCAGCGAGTTCGCGACGTCGAGCCGCAGCAGGATGAACAGCCGCGTGCAGCCCGAGATAAAGTCCTCGCGCGCAAAGCGCGACGACGACGCTGAGCTCTCGTCGTTCGCGCGCCGGTGCGCCGCGAAGAAGCCGTTCTGCAGCAGCGCGTCGGCCTGGTAGAGCGACAGGAGCTGGTGCTTCTGGTACGCGAGCTCCGGCGTGTACTGGAGGAACCGGCAGCTCTCGAGACTCTGCACGACCGCCGGGTCGCCCCCCATCTTGCCAAAGATCCGGACCACGTTGCGCACTGCCTGCACGACTTTGCCGACCTGGACCTGGAACTCGAGCCGCAGGCTCTGGAACGCCGGGTCCGGGTCCTCGATCGCCGCCACGTCGTCCGGGAGGTCGAGCACCGTGCCGAGCAGCTCGACGATCTCGTCGCCGAGCTCCGGCAGGTACGCGAAGTCGAGCGTCGACACGAGCTTCGGGTCGCTGAAGACGCCCTCGAGCACGCTCGCGCCGCCACCGCGCTCGCCCGCGTCGCCGAGCAGGAGCGTGAAGATCTCGCGGAGCAGGTAGAGCCCGTCCTGGACGCCGTCGAGGATCTGCGCCGACTCCAAGTTCTTCGCGAGGCTCTCGGCGTCCCACTTGTTCCCGCCGGCCGATGACGCAAACGTGATCGCCTTTGTGAGCGAGCCTGCAAGCAGGAAGATCGGCACTTCGACGTGCTCGCCCTTGCCGAGGATGCGGTACTGCAGCATGACGGTCTCGCGGTCGTCCAGTAGGTCGTTCAGCCGGAAGTTGCTGATCACTTCGTTCCAGATGATCGCGAACCGGAGCTGCACATGGTCGACGCCGCCGCTGCTACCGCTCGGCTGCTGCTGCTGCTGAAGGCCCGGACCCGAGCCGCCGCCATCAGCGGCGTCAGACTGCGCGAGCTTCGCCTGGGTCGTCGTCACGCGCGCGTCAAACTGGGCCGGGCCAGCGTACAGCCCAGCCTTGAGCTGCGCGAGGTCGATGTAGTGCCCGAGCTTCATGCGCACGCCCATGACGAGCCCGACGACGGTCTGGAAGAGGATAAAGTAGATCTGCGAGTCGTACATGTACACGACAAAGACCGGGACCCAGAGCGCGGCGATGAACGCGAGGTTGTGGTTCGACTCGAAGACGCCGTCGCGCCGCTGCTCGTCCGAGATCGCAATGTCGTAGATCACGATCGACGGGCCCACGAGCGGGCGCACCATGAAGTGCAGATTGAACGCGAACTTGCACGCAAAGATGACGAGCCACGAGAGCGCGTAGCGGCTGTAGGCGGCCCAGGGCTGCGCCATCTTGCGGCCAATGTACTGCTGGCGCGTGCCGTCGAGCCCGTTGAGCACGCGGAGGCTCCAGACGCCGCGCGCGCAGCACATGCGCAGGAACGCCGCGAAGAGCACGGGCACGCAATACACGAGCGCGTAGACGAGCCCCATGGAGAGGAACGAGCCGGCGTCGCCGCCGCCGTGGAGCCCCGCGCTCGTCGTGCCGAGAGACCCGGCCGACTCGTTCGGCGAGACGTTCACGAGCACAAAGAGCGCGAAGAAGAGGGAGTGCCAGAGCAGGCGGCAGAAGACGCCGAGCGCGAGCCACGCGTCCTTGAACACGCGCAGCCCAAAGAGCCACATCTGGAGCCCGACTTTGACTGCGAGCAGCCCCGAGACCGTGACGAAGACCGAGTAGATCGCATGCGCGCGCAAGTCGGTCTGCGGCGTCGAGAAAAAGTGCCCGTAGACGCGCAGCCCGGTCGTGTCGCCATTGTCGGCGCGGTACGAGACGTACGCGATGACAAAGAGCACGTGGAACATGACGACGAGGAAGAACCAGACGCGGAAGAACGCGAGCAGCGGGTTGAACACGCTGCGCTTCTCCTTGAACGTCTTAGCGTCGTGCACTTTGAGCGCCTCGGCGACGTTGAGCTCGTCAAAGTCGAGGCACGCGCGCGTCCAGAAGAACTCGTTCACGTCGTCATAGTTCGTCACGTCCTGGTGGTCGAGCGGCTTCGCGCCGTCGGCAGCTGCGGCGGTGCGCATGACCGCGATGACGTCGTAGACCGGGCGCGCGACCCGCGTGAGGAAGAAGCCCTCGCTCACGTTCGGGAGGTACTCGAGCTCCTCGAGCTTGTTCGCGAGGCAGTGGTAGAGGAAGCAGACGCACTCAGGCATGAAGCGCAGGTTCCCGGCCTCGCCCCAGATGAGCAGGAAGAGCGCGAGCTGTTTCTCCATCGCGGCCGCCGTTCCCGCGTCCGCAACGTCGGTCGGCGTCGGCGCGACTTTGGCCGCGGCGGCGCCCACGAGCAGCGGCGGCGTGCGCAGGAACTTGCACCACCAGACGTAGTTCTTAAAGAACTTTTTGTGCACGCGCGCGAGCGCGACGCGCGTCGCGACCTCGTCGCTGAGCGCGCTGCCGCGGAGCTGCTCGTGCTGCACGCGCAGCTGGTAGTTCGTGAGCCAGTACACAAAGTGCTCGCGCTGGTTCTCGACCGAGCTCGGCTGGAAGCCGAACTTGCTCTGCAGCGTCGCGAACACGTCGCGTGTGGACGGCGGCGGCGAGGGCGCGCGGCCCGCGGGGGGCGTCCCCGAGTCCTGCGCGCGGTACGGGGCCGGGTCCGGCTCGCGCGGCACCTGCAGGTGGCGGGCCGACTGCAGGTGCGCGAACGCCGGCTCCGCCTCGACGTGGATGTAGTTGGTCTGCGCGCGGCGGCGGCTGCTCTCGCGGCGCTGCATCGTGGCCAACGAGGCTCACTCGCTGGTCGAACAAGAGGGGGGAGGCGCGCGCGCTGTGCTGCGGTGGCGGTGGCGTCTCTCGCGTCGCGGGTGGTCGTCGGCTCTCTCTTGGTCGAAATCGCGAATGGGCGGGCGGTGTTGTGTTGGCGCTCGAATGAGATGGCGGAAGGCGAACCCAAAATGATGAGTTTGTATGGCACTTTGTATGGACGGGTGTGGGACACTGGGAATATCCAGGATTCGCGTGAATCAGGGACTTGTGTGGCAGTTTGTATGCGGGGAACGTGCGTCGTGGGTTCAACCGCGCTTGAAGCCTTCATGGTGCTCCAAGCACGTTGAGAACAGCGGCACTTTTGCAAGTGATACATGCAATGATGCCTACGAGCAGGGACGAGAGCTGCTTGAAGGATCCACGCAGCTTTTCGGGCGTTCGAGCAGCTCATGGCTGGGGCCCAAGGATGCGGGAGATCGCGATCCAAGACATCACTTGACCAGGTCAAGTCGGACGGATGAGGAACGCTCGTTTGGTTGGGAAGAGGCGTTGCTGGTGCTGCTGTTTGGTGTTTGCTGCTGTGACGACGACCTGCAGCTTCATTTGGAAGTCAAGCGTGGCGCTCGGCTTGGAAGTGCGCTGCGAGTTGGTCGCACAAGCGCGTTCGCTGGCATCATCATGGCGTCGATACGAGGAGAGCAGCTGAGCGGCACCAAGACAAGCAGTCAGCAGCAGCCAGCAAAATGCTTTGTGGAGCATGCGCGGCACCGGCGCCAGCACCATAGCAGCATCATCAGGTCGTGACGAAAGGATGTCCCAAGTCTTCCTCTTTTTGTCTCGCCTCGCGCGCATGGCATCGCAAAGCTGCGCTCTGCCAGCTGCGAGGTGCGTCCTGCGGGGCTGGAACGAGAATGCGAGCGAGTCGATGAGCGAAGAGCGACCGTGCGATCCATGCCCACCCGCCCGCCTGCCTGCACTCGAACTGGCGGCCATCCGAGCCATTCACACACATGCGCGCATCAGCGCTCTGTTGAGCAGCAGCTAGGTGCTTTGCTCATGAGAAGCGATCATCGCGCATTGCTGCGTCGTGAGATCGCGTGCCTTTTGTTCTCGCTTGAGACGGAAGTCAAATAATTACCTAAATAACAAATTGCACAACCCAATTTGAAACTGAAGAGTTAAGTATTCACCCAAAACCTGTCGCTTAGGAGTTTAATACTTACCTAACTGTAACGATTGTTTTGTTATGAATCCACTTACAGTACTACTTCTACCCAATACTAAATATAAAGAGTTTCAAAATACCCAAAATAAACTTTAATCTTTTGAACATCCCAAGATGAACCTAAAGCCGTTAAATGCAGAATTCGAACTGGGCGAATTGGTTCGTGATTCCGATACTGTAGTGACGTAAGTGAGGGCGAGCCGGAGGAAAACCGCGCGGGATAGGGTTCGATTGCATTGGTGCTTTTCATTCTTACTTGCAAAATGTATGTCTCTTGGACGATCAGACCACACGCAAGTGCGCCTGAAAGCCAGCATTCACCCCCACTCACCCGACGACAGCGCGAACGCCACCGCCGGCCGCCCCTCAAGCGCCAGTGCGGCACCAACCAGCAAGCAGAAGCCGAGCGAGCCGCCGTCTGTAGAAGAAGGAAGAAGCGCACAGTGCTTCTACCCCCACACACGCGCCACCGTCCGCCCGCGCGCACACTTCTCTCCCCGCCCCGTAACACTCACTCACTCCCCCGCCCAGCACCACATCATGCAGGCGGCGCTCAAGACAGTGGCGTTCGTGGCGCTCGCGCTGCTGGCAGCGACCGGCGTCGAGTCCGCTAGCGAGTGCTGCAGCACGTGCATCGGCAAGGTCGCGTCCACCCCGTACGACTACGACCCGCTCGACTTCACGCAGTGCAGCGTCGCGGGCTCGAAGCGCGTGTGCTGCTTCGACTGCGGGGCGATGGGCGTCCCGACGTACGGCGAGACGATCTCGTACGCGGCCGACGGCACGACGCCGACCGTGAAGACCGGCACGTGGATCAAGATGAAGTGGTCGGACATCAAGAACGTGACGTACATCACGCTCAAGGAGAACCAGAAGAAGACAGTGACGCCGACGATCGGCGACACGGCGGCCGAGTTCCAGTCCAACTACTTTATGATCTGCGCCAAGTCGGTCGGCCAGATCGTGTTCCGCGGTTGGGGGGACCAGCCCTGCCGCGAGGCGTCGCTCGAGAAGTCGGTCACGGTTTTGCAGGGCGCGGCGGGGGCCACGTGCGAGGCCGCAGAGCCCGTCAAGCCGAACACGCCGACCGCCTCCCCCTCGGCCGGCTCCACGTCGGGCTCCGCCTCGCTCGACGCCTCGCTCGACGACTGCAACCTGCAACGCGCGAGCATCAAGACCGTCGACGGTGCGTCCTGCTTGCGCACCCGCACCCCCGGGCTCGCGTGGTTGGTCTGGGCCCTTTTCTTACTGTATCACACGCTGTTTCTCTGTATTGCAGGCAAGAAGGAGTGCGTGTGCGTGTCGGACTGGGCGGGTGCGCCGGCGTGCGACCAGATGCCGACGTGGAAGTGGGTCGTGACGATCGGTGGTGGCGTTGCCGCTCTGGTGCGTTGTGTGTGCGTGTGGGTCACTGTGTAGGCTGGCTGGGACCCACATGCTGGCGTTTCCTCGACTGACCATCATTTTTCTTCGGTTTCAGCTCTCGATTTTGATTTCGGTGCGCGCGTTCATGAAGTCCCGGGAGAAGAAGCGCCTGGCGGAGGAGGAGGACTCGACGCCGCGCCTCGGCTCACGCAAGGACGACGTCGAGATCCTGCAGATCACACCCGACCGCCGCAGCGGGGAGATGACGGCGCCCAGCAACGCGCCGTACGCGCAGCCGCCGTATGCCCGCGAGAACAGCCGTGCCGGGTCGGCGCCGTACGCTCGCGAGAACAACCGCGCCGGTTCGGTTCCGCGGAAAGCCGACGACCGCGAGTTCACGCTGTGAGGCGGTGGCCGCGGAGAGGAGCGCGAGTAGGACTCTCGCCCTCGGGTATCATATAGATCATCAACACAAGTCGCACGCTCGCAGCGCCGCCCGTCCGTTCGTCCGTCCGTCCGCCTGCAGTCGAGCCCGCCATTCCCCTCCTCCTCACGCCCCCCTCCCCACGCCGCTGCTCAAGCAGCAGGAGCAGAAGCACCAAGAGCAACTAGGACAGCGTTGTTGCCCTCTCAATTGTACCACACACGATCCGTTCTCTCTCTATTGTCATCAAGAGCGACTTCGCTTCCGTCTGCTCGGAAGCTGCGGGTGCACCGCAGGCAAGACGAGCGCCTCGGTGAGCAGCTCCCGAGACACCCCACGCGCAAAAACGATCACAGTGGGCGGGATCGCTCCTGCTCGAGCTGAAGTCGTGTGGGCTCTGCGATCTGAACTCAGCTGCGCTTGGGTTCGCCGCGCTCAGCCCATTCCCGGCGGAGCTTCACCGTGTCCGAGAGAGTGAGAGGGAGGGATAGCGAACCGGCAACATCTCCCAACAGTTCCAGAGCTCGAAAGCCTGGAGGCGCTGATCCACGAGACCTCAACGAGCCGCGTATCGTCACTGCAACCGCTCGTGAATCTTCGGCCCCTCTGGCACTTCAATGTTTGGCCACCGCCAGGAGCAACAGGACACGAGCGAGAGATTTCTCCAGCTCGCTGTGTCTCCAGGCTCTCGACATCCAGTAGTTAAGCGCCTTCAGCGCTGTATATTATCTCACAGTGCTTTCGCATTGCGAGCCTCAAAGCTGGCTGTTCGCGGGTGCACACAGACGACCATCAACGTTTACAGCGCTCGTGCTCGTCAAGATACTTGCACTCTTGTTCTCGTCAGAACAGCACCAGTGGTTGGACCTGTCGTTGATGTCTTTGTGTGAACTTGCGTCTTCAGCAGAGGTTTATTCATGGTCACTCATCTTTTGACGAATCAACCCAAATATACCGATGTTATATTGGGCTGATTCACCCAAAATACACA
>SMMQ01002043.1:0-39966 GCA_008271595.1 [Pythium] brassicae (nom. inval.) | reverse complement strand
AACAAACACTCTTGTGCAGAATGTTGTCATGAATACGCTAGTGAGCACGGGTGAGTGTTGGTTGGTTATCGTGAGTGATGGTGAGTCCTCACACTTTGAACGCGGAGAACACACTTTCGATTGGGTTCAGCATGGGAGAATATGGACCTAAACGCAGTAACGTATCGCTACAAACTTCCTCTTCTAGAACACACTCAAGCCTGCGGTGGCAAGGCGTATTGCCGACGAGAAGCAGCACTCTAGAAAGCCCAATTGCTTCGCTAACACGTCGCGACAAACAGCGCACAACGTCGTGGCAGTCCTTTTTCTTCAATGACCCAAAGCGGCGCTTCCAAAACTTCAGCCCGCCCTTTGACACGCACGCCACCACGTGTCATGTTCTCGCCGTCGGAAATTGAGCGGACAGACTGTGCACGAGCGCTGATCTTTGCTCTGCCGTTCTGCCGTGAACACCAGGCATTATAGTTGGTCTCGTCGAGGTACAGAGCTACCTTGCCGTCAGCTGCGTACGCGAGCAGCGAGCGCAGATAGTCGCGGTGCTTGGTCTTGATCTCGATACCGTTCATGTAGATCGGCAGGTGGTGGACCTTCTTGAGTGAAAGAAGCAGCCGTCGAGTATTGTCTTCACTATCTGCGGCGAAACTTGAGCGTAAAGGCGGCCTCGAGGCTCGCAGCCATCTCGACCAGGGTCGCGTGTGGGTTACACTAAACGAGCGCCTCGATGCGCGCAAGATGCCTGTCCTGTACGCATCTGTAACTCAACCCTCCCCGTCCGCTTTTTTCCGGCTCCCAAACGCCGCTTGCTCTTGCAGCTGACACCCAGTTCGCAGCCGTGCCAATGTTGATCTCATGCGCTTGAGCGATCGATCTCCACTTGCGGTCGTCCCTCTCTGCCGCGAGGATGCGAACCTTGGCGGTGTGGCGCTGGACACGGCTGCTGCTTGTCATTGTGTGGAGGTGGTGTGTGGGTCTGTGGTGCTTGTGCGGAGCCTGTGGCAGATTAGAGAATGAGTGTCGTTATTGCAAATTGCTGGGCGAAGTCAGAGTGGCGCACGTTGGGCCCGCTGCGAGCCATTGGTTTGGCCAACTTGTTCAACTTCTTTTCGAACTACCAAAAACATTCTTTTTTTAAGGTCTCAAGTCTTGAGTCTTTACTCTCACGACATGTTTCAAGATTCTCATCATTTAAAATCGATAAGGTGTATACCTGACTATACTGTCAGGTTGGTTGACTGGGGAAAAGTATAGTTTGGTCAGGTTGATAGACAAAGTACTAGTGTCAGAGAGGGCTGGTAGAGTTCAAACCATACCACTTTTCATACAAGCGGTTTTCGACGGATTTCGTCCACTCGTCACGAGCTCGATGGTGGGGTGGGGCTTCCTTCCGCATAACTTGCGTGTTCACTGCGATAACGATTGTCATGGCCGAATGCTGAAAGATTGGGTGAGATTTGAGTGTTGGAGATAGAGAGAGAGAGAGAAAGAAAAATAAAAGTGGGAGAAAGGAGACGAGAATGGGAGTTCCTCATTCATTTCTCGCTCACACCCTTTTTCTCTCTTTCTTTGTCTTCTCTCTTTGGGTGTCAAAATACTCTACGGCAGCTGCGCCGCTCGAATTGGATGCCGTATTGATTTAGTAATTCCGGGCGATTATTTGTTACGGACACTACTGGTCATTATAATTGGATATTCGACAAGTAGTATTGACTCACAGGGAAGGATTATAACAAATAAAGCTCGTAATATAGAGTATGCCGATAAGCAGTTTGTATTTGACTTGGTTCACACCATACAAGAAGTCAAACATTCACACTTCAGTCATTGTATTTGGAGTGTCCGGAATTACTAAAGAAAGACGGTAAGTGCCTGGGGGCGGGGAACTATACTGTATTTTACCGCTCAGTGTTCCTCCTTCTATCTCATTCGCCGTTCAGTGTTCACGAGATTTTCATCGCATTCATTGCGAAAAGACAGCAAACAGTATTTGACAATCAATCACTGATTCTCAAACCAGCTGGCAAATTCGAACGCATTAGTCCTTAGTTAAAAAATACTTCGATTTAAAAAAGAGGTTCGAATTCGTACACGTGCATCCACATTAGGCATTTCTACAACCGCATTAGGCATTTCTACAACCGCATTTGGACATTTACATCCGCTTTTGGGCATTTTCGGATTCGATAATGCCCAATAAGCGGATGTGAATGTTTTTCGAAGAGTTGAAGTTCAGCTTGGCAAAACGCGAACTTTGTCAAACGTACAGTTTTATAAGTATACGTATAATGTATAATATGTACAGTGATTTCTCGATTTAAAGACCTTCGCAACTTCAACATTACCATTGGGAGCTTCGTGATTTTCCCCCTCTCTACCAAACTGGCCACTTCGCGTACCTCCGAGTTCAAAAAGGATGATTGTCGAGTACACAAAAATCGGATGCATTTCCAAGTAAATGAGGTGGAATGAGATGGAGCTATATGGGGGAGGGAAGGGTGCCACACTGGTGCGTTGGCTCTTGCTTGCTCCGCAAGCAAAATATGTTCCAAGAGTTGCACAACAGTGCAACTTTTCAAGCCGGGACACCTCGTAATTCAGTGCGTTCTAACCATGAATAAAATGTAGGGAAATCAAGCATAACCGCGTGTATATAAGTATAGCCAAAGCCAATACCCTGTTACAGGCCATGTAAAAAACATACTGAAGCCAAGCTTATTCGCATGCATATATCTGCCAAACAGACATGAGAGATCGAAAGATTGACAGAAAATGCCATGATTCTGCATAGCTATTTTGGGTTTCTTTTTGCCAGGATTCTGCATATCAGGCGAATCCTGGCAAAAAGGAAATTAAAATAGCGATTTTACGGGTTGCTATACTGAGAAACGCATTCGCTTTTGTGACATCTGATTCCACAAGATTTAAGTGACTTCAAGACCGAGCTGGCTGCTTGAGCCAGCTCGGGTTTGAAGTCTCGGTTCGAGAGCACACGTGATGCGCTTCTTGCGTGCCCATTCTTAAACTCGCCATCCGGAATGTAGTCGGCGACTCCGTCACCGAGCTCCTCGACACGGGCGCCACTCGCGCTTTAGGCGAAGCGCTCGCCGCCGACACTCACGCCGTTGCCCAAACGAGCCAAGCACCCGCTCGGCCGTCCCGCCACCAAGTCGGCGCCGATCACGAACCTCTTGATCTGGACGGTGCAGGTGCTGCTGATGTTCGGGCCCCAAGCTAAGCGAGATCCATACATGGTTTGGCACCGATCCGCGCAACCTTGCCAAGCACACGGGCGCCATGAAGTTCACCGGTGACGCCACCATCGCACCGCGCCGCAAGGAGGACCTGGGTGACGCTGACAGCGGTGTCGATGGGTACGTGTGTAAGCATCTGTAGAGCGCGTGTGATAGCTGCGAGGCTGACGAGCCCACCAAGCTCATCAGTACGGTAACGAAGACACTCCGTGTTTGCATGTATGTCTTCACCTGCGCGAAGGTGAGTACTAGCGCAACAACACACTCCTCCATACCTCGTTTGTTCATCTTCTCTCACGTTCCGTTCTTCCCTTCTCCTAGATGGTTATAACAGTCCTTCACGCCGCCGAGGAGGGCGTTGAGGTGGTCTTCTTTGTCGATAACCGCGAGGCGCTCAAGGTGGAAAGTCTCGTCCCTCAGCTGCCCAACACCGTCTAGGTGCTGAGAACTCCAGCAAAGACCACCATGGTGCATAAGGAAGTAAGTTGTAATTTGACGTGTCTGTGCTTTTGCGGTTTATGATCCTTTCCCCCTCCCTATGGTGGTGCACCAGGGTTCGTAGTCATCGACGACTCGGTACTAGTCACCAGCTCGGTCAACTAGAGCGAGGCTGGGTTCCACTCGAACTGGGCCCTGCCCTCCGTTTTCCGATGTGGCCGGGTCGTGCATGATTATGCCAGGATCTTTGCCTTGTACCGGGCCACAGGGACTCTGTGGCGGGACAAAGATAAATACCACATCCAAACACTAGTCTCTGTGATCCCGTCGGTGCGGGTCTTGTTCCAGCCCGCCGTCGACGCTGTCGCAGACTGGAGCACGGAGACGAAGGCTCACAAGTGACCTCGTGCGCCGACAAGCGCGTCGACACCTACCCTACGATTCCGATCTCACAACCCAACTTTGCGCACGCGGTTCAACGAGCTGAACGAGCTGCTCTCCGGAGGAGATCCATCACTGCTGTTCTTTTTCATTTTGCTATTGTAACTCTTCAATCACCCTCCTTGTGAGGTAATGACGACATGAGGTGTCTGTTCTACTTTGCGCCGTCGAGAACATAGCGAATGGACGGGCTAGTACATTGACGTCGACAAGCTGGAGTGTATTGACAAGCAGGAGCAGCTGCGCCTGCAGCAGCAGACGGCCGTGGGGCAAGACGTGGCGGTAGACCTTGAGAGTGCGACCACGTATGGCACGACCCCTCGGTGTCTGAAACCTGTCGGCAACATCCGGTGCAGCCGCAGCACGTCGTACCTGCGGCTCTGGAGGAGGTGAGCGCGTCGGAGACGGAGTGGCTCGTGCTTTCCCGGTCCATCAACCTGCTCGAACACGCTCGAGGCCGAGAACGACAAGGCCGAACGCGCGTACGCGGCGCATGTGACTCTGTCCCAGAAAAACTTGTGCACTTCAGAAAATATGTCACTTCTCCAAAACCACTGCACGACATCGTGATCAAGATGCACCGTCATAGCGGGCGCTCAAGTTGTAATCATTACTCTCGTCAGTGATTTTTCAAGTCCGCTTTCAACTCCACAATTGCGGTTCTCGTTTCATATGAGATGGTGTTCGCGCCACGAAATTACGCCACGCGCTCATTTCGTCAAATTTCACACTTGTAAAAGAACACAGACAATCACTTCAAATAGTCGCTTCATAATAGTAAATAAGGGAGACAGACTTATCAACCAAGACGAGGTGGCAGAATCTTAAAAGTGTCCCTTCTACCTAATAGATTTCGACTTTGATCCTCACGCAGATATTTTTGTCCAATGATATCGAGTCTTAATTTTACTGGGTGATTTTATTTTTAATTTGTGACACTTGAGACGTTAACTCAAGACAAAATTTAGAAATCGAGTTGATATATGCAAAATATACTGAGCGGTAACAGGAATACAGAACTATGTCGTTTTCATGGGCGTGCCTGGCAGTTCTGACCGCTATCTCACTGCATGGCACCCGTCGAGGCAACGGACCCTCTATAAGACGTTTCTCATTCTGCAAGTGCGGTGTCTTGTAGCTGTCCCCCCTCCGTTCACCATTTCTGCTTCCATAACAGACTGCAGTGTCGCGAAGTACCTATCGAGTTTGTCGACCTCGAGCGTCGAAAATGCAGAGCGAACAGCGCCGACCAGCGCCTTCACAGCAAACACCTGGTGCTTGTATTGCAACGCCTGGACTGAGTTAAAAAAAATACGAGACCCAAGACGTTGAATCCGGGCTTCTTGGCGGTTGGTACGTGAAGGTGATATCCCATCCGTTCTTACTTCCTTATTGGCGAACACAGTCGCCCAGTGCCGAGCTGTGTGGGTA
This sequence comes from [Pythium] brassicae (nom. inval.), assembly GCA_008271595.1. NCBI lineage: Eukaryota > Oomycota > Peronosporomycetes > Pythiales > Pythiaceae > Globisporangium > [Pythium] brassicae (nom. inval.). Next base: position 34,408 of record SMMQ01002043.1, on the reverse strand, counting down.
TACGTTGTCTTGCTGGATGGAACGGTCCCCACTATCTCGGGTTTTACAGTAGATATCGTTTTGATCAATTAATGCGACTACGTTGAAATGTTTTTAAAACAGACTTTTCCCAGAACAATCCAAAACTTTGAAAATGCTGTCAATTTTTTATGTTCAGATTTTAAAACTCGAGTAACACGTACCAAACCAACACTCCTTGATCTCCGGAACACGTTCTTCAGGAGCATCGACTGGAGCGCCTCCTTGTTGAAGTTGAATAGGGTTGTTATGGGCGTCCCTGCCGCCTGTACTTCGAGACTCGCTTTGGCGGAACTTACTTAATGTAAGGCCACACCCCAATCTTGCCGTCAAACTGCTTGCGGCGCGTCGCGCCGTATAGGGGGGCGCTACAGCTGCATGAAGCATGATCTTCGCGATAAAGCGCTTGTTGAGGGCGAAACACAGGGCTTCTTCTCGTCGAAGAGCAAGAAGTAGTTGCTCTCGCCCTTGTAGAAGTTGAGCCACTTCTTGTTGATGTGGACTCGATCATCTATACTGTCATAAATGAGTCCACCATTTCTAACAAACACAATTGCGGATAAGATAAATTTATTGCCAGCTTTCCACTCACTGCGGTACGTACTCGGATCTTCGTGGACGAAGGGGAAAGCGGATAGCAAGCGATCATTCATTGCAAGCGGGGAGAGGTGCGGCTTGAGCGTGGCGGACGCGCGTCGGATCAGCGTGAACTTGCCGATGAAGCGGTGCAAGCGTGGTATTTGAGATCTTGGTGGCTCTGTCAATCGTTCGGACGGTTGTACGCCGAGGGTCTGCTGTCGGGAGCGCGTGGGTGTCCGGAGCAACGTCTTCCGTCTGCCACTCCCCTGCGCTACACCGCCCCTTCCTGTTCCATTCGGCACCTTACACCAACCACATCGCTCGTGCTGAGATTATGTGGCACTTGTGAAACCACGCAGCACCGCTGATGCTGCCGCGAGCGAGGGCGCCATTGCTTCTCCCAGCGAGGAGGTAGTGGTAGATGTCGAGCCTCTCCGTGCGGGCAATGTCGCCGTGCCAGCCAGGTGCCTCCCTTGCCTGCTCGCTGCTGCCAGCGCTCGGTGCCTCGGCCTCCATTTCTTCGAATATGAGGGATTTTTAGTGGTGGGTCCAGTTTGGTTCGTCGATTTACTCCCGACCAATCATATCCAATCAAACGTGATGTGGCACTCATTGCATTTCTTGTGCACAAGTTTTCTGGGACAGAGTAGAATGCGAAATACAGTACAAGTTTATGCTAAATTTAATAGACTGTATTCTACAGTAGTTGAAGACAGTCAATTATATTTAGCATTAACACACATTCTCAACAAAGACAGCAGGGAAGGATGATAAAGGCACCACCGATGTACGTGGAGCAGGGAGCTCAACACAACGCGCCAAGGAGCAGGTGCGCGAGCTACCACCACGCCAAATCTCGCAAGCCGCACTATATAAAGCAACGTGCCGTGGTTCGTGACTCGAAGAGCACCTATTGAGCTACACAAATGAGCAGTCGACATCTCAGCTACTTTCACGTTGTCGCACGGGGGACAACTTTTAGTGGGAAGGCGACTGATCGGGTCTCCAAGTTCGCGCACAACCGCAATCTCGTAGACGACGAAAAGGACTCCGACTTCATGCCTCCCCTCACCAACGACCGAGACGACTCCACAACGCATGTGATCGACCTCACAGTGCTCAGCATTGAAGACATAGAGGTAGTGGAGCAACAAGAAAGTGTTCAAGAAGAAGCAGCATGGCCAAGCAGCGTCGTCCCCATTGAGCACAACGAGAACCCGCCCGGCGTGATCTTACATGGTCTCGGCGACGGGTTGGTGTGGGTGCGAGAGCGTTTGATCCCCAAACACCTGCACAAATGCTGTCTCTAGTATGATTTGCGCCAACAACAATTGCTGGAACGGTAGACCGTGTGGAAATCGGCTCAAAGACGCCGACGGGCTGCAGCTGCGCAAAGGCTCACTTGGCTACAATACTCCACAAAAAACGGAGTTCGAGATGGTAGAATTGACGGCGAGTACGCAGGCTTTTGACGAGCGACGACTTCTCCCTAGCCACCTCCCCAACCGAATATACCATCGCGTTGCAGACGAAGTCGCCGAGAAAGGAGAAACTCTTCATCGACCTTCGCGATTGCGGCTCGATCACCAGTTTTCTAAACCACTCGTGCGTATCCAGTTGCCCCTTCTTCGAGGTGCAGAATTGATGTCTTTTGACGGTTGTGTCGTCTCAACTACTCATATAGAACCCAACTTGGAGATTACAGTCGATTTCGGGGATCAATTGTGGCTCGCGTGCTCCTGTGGCGAAGAGCAGTATTGTGGATAGGTTCATATCTGATGAATGATCAGTTTGCATTCCTATTCAAATTTATGGATGTTGAGAAGAGGTCTATCAAAGATAAGCGAGGAATTACAAGGGGTCCAAGTATCGCTGGTACACTCGCACACATCAAACGAGCTTTTTCTGTACTGTGTGTATGAGGGGCTCCATTTAAAATGAGAAGATTTCCTGTATTTAACACGCTCCATCACTGTGCAATCTCTCATTCCGTATGCATCACAGTGGTGGCGGATAAGAATTTAGTGTGAGGGATTCCGCCAACTGTCTATAACCGCTTTAGAATCCAATTGAAATCTACGCACTCGATAACGCTAATCCTGGGTTCTACAGACTTTACCACAGCACCAGTCCAGTGATACCCGATTCTGAGCCGAAGATTACACGTCCTGTGCGTGAAAGGACCATGGACAAGTACGCATTGAGCGTGATACACAAACTAGCACGAAGCGACCGTCAATGTGTCAAGCATCGCTCGGAGCGCTGCTATACATTCTCTTGTTGTGTCCTTGATGACTACACCTTTAGCAATAGATGAGTCGATCCAGGGACGTCCTCCCCTGCACTCCGAAAGCGTTGGTGACTGGCCCTCTGGCGTATCTTTGTGCTCTTTGTGGGTACCTATGTAGGATCATTTGCGACCTCGCTCTCAATAGAGATGAAGACGGCAGAGCCTGCGAATGCTTCTGTGTACGTTTCCACTAGGTAGCATCGGTCGAAAGCTTTGTACACTCAGTGAATCTCTTTCCGACTATGCAGAGCAGCGATGAGATGTCTGCACTTGAGCTCGCATTTGTTCGGTGAAGGCGCAACTGCAGCTTACCTTCGTCGTGTCGACACGCTTTCGGACTCGGACGGTTGTCACGGCATCGTAGACGTAGCAGATCACATCCGAAGTGTGTTGTACTGTGTACTTGCCAACGTTCCTTCTCTTGGGCTTGTCCAGCTCCTCGCCAGCGGGGGTAGGCTTTCGATTCCTCTGGCACCATTGCTTCGCGACTGGGAGCGATTACACATGGGGTCGACGAGCGATCCGCACATGATCTGGAGGAACGCGGGCGGAGAGAGCGACCGCATCAACTTCACCAGTCAATTACCGAACACCCCTTCGACAAAGTTCGACGTTCGCCACTAAAGAGGGGTGTTATTCCGACATTTGAAAGACCCACCAGTTCTTCGAAGAAATGGAAGCAATGGAGGTCTTGGGGTCGGCTCTGAGCTCCATCGCAAACCAAGCCAACCGGTCCGTGTACTCCGACTCCGTCTCAGACGCTCGAATCGCGCACACAAGAATGTGGCAATATCTGTTGAAGTTGGAGAACCGCGCCACTAATTTCCGAATGATGTGCAGCGTGTAGAACTTGAGATCAAGCTTGAGGGAACGCGCAACAGAGAGAAGAGAAGCGCTTCGGTCACAGAAAATCGGGACACCCTCCAAACCGAGCCCGTAGATCATCACCTGCCAACATCCAAGACCAATATTCCGCGATTTCGGCCTCCTGTAAGGCAAAAGCTATCGAGATCGCCTGCTGGTTACCGTCTCTGCCAACAAGATGTATCTGTAGGCTGCTGTCCGAAAAGCAATTTGAGTGTGGGCAGTCGATGCCGAGAATCCACTGTCGCATCACGCTGTTACTCGCGAACTGGCTGACGATGACGATTGCTGTCTTGAACCTCCCTTCGTCCGATCGCTCCGCGAACGTCACGCTGCTGCTGTTCTAACGGCTGAACTCGAGCAGGAACCCTGGTGTAACATGCTAAGAGCTCAAGGAGGAGGAATCTTGAGCGAAAGGGGGCAAATTCAACTCCGTTTTGTTATGGCACTCCAGCGGAAGCCGGAGCATAAAAAATGCAGCGTCGCAAATTTGATTGGATAAAATGGTACTGCAAATACCATCTCAGCTAATGGGCAACTAACACGTAGCGAGTCATAATTGTGACCCAAGCGCTGACTTACTGTAGCTTCAATCGTATTACGCGAGTAGGTACGCCTAAATTACAAGATCTCTCAAAAGTAACCTCCCTTAAGTAACGGACTGCCTGCTCCGTTACACCGGGAATATTCTTGGAAGACTTGGTAAACTCTGCATCCGCGACTTGATCCACAGACTCTCGAGCTCTGTACATGATTTGGACGCTTGTCCCCAGAGAGATGCCATCACATTGCTGTACGTGTGCTGCAAGTGCCCCTGCTGACAGGTTGCTATCAGCCTGGAGCGCGCTTCTGAATGTCGGTAGGTTCTCAATCTGTTTGCGCGTCGGTTTAGCTTTGGAGAGGCAGTTAGTGTGCTCGTTGTCGATACTTGAGATGTACCAAGATCCGAATGTTTTGTCGCTTCTCTGATGTCGATACATGGTCACCTTGTAGAAGCAGTCCGGCGAAGTGCAGACGACGCGTCGGTGCATTCCACCACGGTCGGCAACACGTACTGACTTGACATTCGCGAGCGCTTGGTCTTGGGCAACGTGAAGAGCGAGCGACGCCATCTTAAATATCTGGTCAACTTCGAGGATTGCGCCGTCACTCCCTTGGCTTCCCCACGCACAGATCTTCGCTTCACCGTTTGGAAATCCAAATGCACTGTTGAACGGTTACTACCAACAGGTTAGAACCTCGGGAACCAGTCAATCTGTTGTCTGTCGTTGGTGGGTACTGACTCGTAATTACTCTTGCTTCCGTTGTTGCGCAAAACATTCGTATAAATAACCTTTCATTTCTTGCGTACTGTACACCTTTTGGCGACTTTTTATACCGTCGTTTACAGTACGACAGTTTTTTTTGGAGAGACTCGAAATATTAGACAGATTCGCACGCAGCTGATTAGCTATAATGGCGTTTTGAATCGGCCGAATCTTGCCGATCTGCCGATTATAGCCAATCAACTGCGTGCGAACTGCGAAACGTCTCGAGATGATTCTTGAGATGAGACGAGCTGCAAGGTTGGATGGGGATGCGCGAACAGCGAATCTCGTGGCCAAGCCACGCACACCATTGTTCAGCCAGGAAAAGCACCGCGAAGCGCCTCGCATAAGCACCGCGATTCGCAGCGCCTTCTTCAAGCTCACTCACAGCTCTCTCTTCTCTCGCAGCGATCTCCACGCGCTCACGCCGCTCGTGCCGCTCATGACGGCGCTGCCGAGCCACCGCCGCGCACTGTCGACGGCGCCGTTCCAGTCGCCGGACCGCAAGGACACCTGCACCGCCGTCGTGGCCCCACCGGCCGAGTCGCGCTCTGGCGTTGTGGACGCCTGGCGCTGGAAGCTGCGGTTGCCCGGCGACGACGAGCGCCACGAGTCCGTGGTCGACACCAACGGGATGGAGCCCAAGCGAAAGCGCGCGTCGTTCATCAAAGCGTTGTTCAAGCACGACCGCCATGCTCCGACTGCTGCTGCCACAAAGCAACCCGAGTCCAACCAGACGCTTGACGAACGATCACGACCCACACTGCCCGTGACGCCGCCGAGCACTGGGCGGTGGCAGGACCTGAATGGCGCCGTGACAGTTGGCGGGCGCCGTGTGCCATTCACGCTGGACGCGCACCGGCGCCTGCGCACCAAGCGGTCGCGCGTACTGGCGAGTATTACTGAGGCGCGGCCCACGCAGACGAGCGCCGAGGCGTATCGGCGCCGCGCTTACTACCCTGCGAAGCCCGCATCAGCGAAGAAGGCGGCCGAGAAGGCGAAGAAACCGCAGACGAAGGCATAGCTGCAGGCTGCTGGCGTCGTCGCGCACAGGAGTGCCTGGCGGACGCCCACACCCACATGCTCGCGAGTTTTTTTTATTCAGCGCACGCCGCGCACATGAAGCCGGCGCGTTCGCACAAGTACCAAGTTCGCGAACCAATGAATTCCGCTCACAACATGAGTACAAGCTGCTGCGTTCCTCGATCACTTGGCGCCGCGACGTGACGCCGCGCGTTCTAAGAACTGACCCAGTCGGGTGGAACTGGCTGCCTGCCGCCACTCGCGTGTCGCGAGCCACATGGAATGGCTCCTGTGCGGTGGTGTCGTGACGCCACTGACGCCAGTCCTCAAAGGAGGACTTGGTCTGGCTGGGCCGCCGCGAAAGAGAGCTCCAATTCCGCCTCTTCCAGCGAAACGACGCCAACCGTCGTCCCAAAAGCGCGCCAGTCGGCAATTTCCTCCCACGCACACACACACACACACACACACACAGCGAAGAAAGCAGAAAATGAAGGTGACGCTCAACGCCCCGCAGCCGCCGGCCACGCCCGCACCAAAGACGGCGTCGCCGCCACCGCGCACGCGCAAGAGCGGCGCCACGCGCGCGCTGTGCCGCCAGACCCGGGCGGCCGTCGAGGGCTGGCTCGAGAAGCTGCTGGCGCCGGAGAAGGACAAACCGCTGTTGCTGCAGCACATGGCGCCGCGCAGCAGCGAAGGCGCGATCGCGACGAAAGCGCGGAGGAAGGAGCTCACCCGGCGCGCGTCCACGGGGTCGCTCCTCGTGAAGCCGAGCGACAACAATGACGGCCGCGCTCGGCGCGCGCTCTCGCTCTTCTCGCGGCGAGGCGGCGACAAGGAAAACACTCTCGGCGACAACAACAACAACAACAACAACACTGGCAACGACAGCGCTAGTGCTACGACGTGGCTCAAGCCCGTGCCGAGCTTCTCGGAGCTCGAGACGACGACCAAGGCAGACGAGGTGGCACGGACGACTAACACAGCTTCGAGGTCGGTGGCCGCGGACCCAGCGACACCAGAATCGGACTGCGACAGCGTCGGGCAGCACCCGGAGAGGGAGCTGTTTGCGTACGTGATGCCGCCGGTGGAGATGCCCGGCCATTACCGGATCCAGGACCGACGCGGCGGCATGATCGTGTCCGGCCGCGCGGTGCTGTTCACCAACTCGGCTTTCAAGCGCAAGCTGCGCAACCTGAGCCAGCTGCGCGCGATTCCGGAGCACAAGCCGGCGCAGCTGCAGGACTCGCGGCTTGACGCGTATCTGTACGGGCTGCAGCACTACGTGTCGCCGCCCGGGTCGTTCGCGAGCTGGGAGGCAGAGGTCGAGCCGCTCTCGCATTCGATCTAGCAGCGCCGCCATTCCATTCCACCAACTTGTAACCTGTCGCCATTAGATATGAAGCGCTGCCCGTCATCCACTTCCCCTTTCATATCCCACGCATTCCACCTTGGACGTCGTTGTCCCGAGAGCGATGCGATCCCATTTCCCATCGAGGCATCAATTTTGAGCGCTACTGAACTCGAAAAAGAATTTACCGAACACGACATGAGCGTGTTTGTCACAGTGGGTACGACCAAGTTCGACGCGCTCGTGCGCGCGGTGGACTCGGACGAGTGCCTCGCAGCGCTCGCGGCGCGCGGCTACTCGCGCGTGCTGCTGCAGATCGGCCACGGCGAGTACACGCCGCTCGCGCGCCGCGCCGACGCCGCGCCGGGCGTGCAGGTGACGCACTACCGGCACTCGGCGCAATACAAGCAGGACGTGGCCGGCGCCGACCTCGTGATCAGCCACGCCGGCGCCGGGTCCATCATGGACGCGCTGGCGCTGCGCAAACCACTTGTCGTGGTCGTCAACACGCTGCTGATGGATAACCACCAAGCGGAGCTCGCGGACGCCATGGCCGAGCAGCACTACTGCGTCTCCACGACTTGCGACGAGCTCGCGCACACGCTGCGCACGGCCGAGCTGAGTGCGCTGCGCGCGTATCCGGCGCCGGACGAATTCGCGTTCCCGCAGCTCGTGGACCGGGTGCTGGCGCAGGGAGATGCGTTGCACTCGGACAAGTCCAAGCGCGCATGAAGAGAGCAGGTGTGCAGGATGAGCGACGTCTCGACTGGTGCTGCCTCGCAACTTGGTGGAGATGCATACAGTATTTGAACAGTATTTGAATCTGTGCATCCACATGAGCGGTACTTGCTATCCTGCCAATGATTGCATCGCCGGCGATCCAGGTCGAGCTCATCCGCACTGGAGTAGGACGGACCATGGCAGATCGCGCGAACTCATCTGGCCCTTGACCCGATACTTCTCACTGCCGTAACCGGTCCACTTCAGCAGCTTGTCTGGGCAGCAAGGTAGCACGAAGACTCGGCAGCACGGACGCTGTGTCGACGGTGGCCGCACTTCCAAATACGGTTGATCCGTAGCTGCGTCGCCGACACAAGCGCAAGCGTCATCGGCCAACTCGTAAAAGTACACCTCGCAGCCGAATACTCGGAGACGGAAGAGCGTCCACGGGTCTGTCATCATGGCGAGGTTGATCAGCCGCACGGCCGAGTTGATCTCCACCGTGCGCTCTTCAAGCCGCAGCGCACGATCATGGAGCGGTTCGCAGTCGTTCGCGCGCCGGTCCTGCTCGTATCGGCAGATGCCGAGCACATTGTAGCAGATCGACACGAGCGCTCGCAACAGCGCTCGTGCCCATGACCTCCAGCGCCACAGGCTAGCGGAAGTCGCATCTTCGACGTCCAGCTTGGTTGGTGTTGCCGAACCAATCGCAGACGGTGTTGGCGCAACTCTCGGCGCCGACCTGCTGCACGCACGGGTGCTGTTGCGTCGACTGTCGAGACTGATCGCGAAGCGCACGCTGAGTGACGTCGGCGACCACAACATGCCGGCACTGTACGGTACAAGGATGGACTGGCCGAACAGGATGGTGCTAAGCATTCTCGGTCGGGTTAGCCGAAGGATAGTCTTGAGCACGAGCGCGAGCAGAATGACCGCAAAGATCGCGAACAGCGTCATCTTCATGTCCTTCGGCAGACCCTCCATGCTGACGTTGAACAGACTCACCGGTCGAGCTCTCACAGCCTGCATCCGGCGTCCGCCGCGACCTTCCATGCCGAGCGCGAGCACCGAGACGACCGAGCTGTCCCGGAACGAGAGCGAGCGGAACGGCCCGAATACTGAGAGCAACGAGCACAGACTGATCGCGAGTCCTCGCACACCGGCGATGCCGTCTCTTGGCTGCCACGACGGCATCAAGCGCGTCCACACGAACACGCCAGCTTTCGTCCCCAGCGCGATGACCCACACGTTGCGCATCTGTACAGACGCGTGCCTCGCGAACGTGAGCACGTCGAAGTTCGCGACGCCGTTCACTGTCGCCCAGTACGTCTCAAGGTACAGGTCGACGAAGCTGCAATCGATGAGATGCGCGACGACGTACGACACGACGGGGAAGAGGCTGCCGTAGACCACAACCTGAAACGGAATCTTGCTCACCGTCCGAAGCGCGGACGCCGCTCGAGCCGCACGCGAGGTATTCGGGCTCTCAACCCGGTACGCCACTCCGAAGAGCAGCGTTAGCCGGACCCAAACGTACACCTGCGCGGTTGCGCGCAATGCAGCTGTGAACGAGTACCACTCGGCGATGTTCGAGCTCAAGATGCCGCGCTCATAGCGATAGTCGTCGACGAACACGGTCACACAGCTCGTCGTTGGCTGCGCGTAGCACCTCCGCCCTCGCGTCAGCACGACGATCTCCAGGACTTCGGCCTCGAAGAACGCCAAGATCAAACTCACAGTGGACGTCGTCGGGTTGATGGTGTCGAAGATCGTCACATCCAGTGAAAGATCCGGGTACTTGCGCTGTAGCACCGAGATGCGGAGGTTGATGTGGTCCCAGATCGGCACTTTCGGGAGACTCGCGTTCACTGGATGCGAGCACCACCACACGTTGAGCGAATCGCAGAACATCGGACGCCGGCGGCGAGTAGACAAGCACACGTCGAGTACTTCCGCCGCGTCTGTGCTCGCCTTCGTGTACGAGTGAATCGAGTGAAGACGCCAGCGCGTCGTTTTCTTCACGAACCGGTACAAGTAGTGGTGCAAACGGTCGACCCAGACGTTGACAGTTGCGATGTCGAGGTGCATCTCTCGCTGTTGGGAGGGTCTGCGCACTGCCGCTGTCACGTCGTCCGGACTACTATTTGCTGAGAGGTAGTCCCGGATCATTGAAACCAGCTCGTCCAGAGTGGTCCATGTAGTCTCGAGATCCAGCTTGGCCGTCGAGCGATTCGATACAACAACTGGAGATACTGGCGCACCAAGTAGTTTGGCGGCGCCGCGCATCCCGATCGACGTCGAGTCATACTCGTAAGACCACAAATTCGTAGTCTTGATGGTGGCGCTTCCTTTCGTTCCGTGAAAGCTCCTCGGCGTCGAGCTGCTCGCCATGTCATTCTTGTTGCTGGTCTCTATACTCCAGACGTGTGCGACTGGGTATGCCCAGGGACCGAAGACAGCTGCGGTGCTCGGGCCAACCTTGTTCGGGAAAAGCTGAAAGACGTCTTTTACACCGAGTCCGGTGCGCGGGATGTCGCTCACCAGCAGGAGCAGCGAGACGAACGAGAAGATGCAGCGCAGACGCGAGAAGCCGATGCATCCGGCAATATCACACTCTGGGAGGCTCCAGTCACTCGGGAGCGTTTCGAGCCGATAGTCGCGCGTGGACGGAGCCAGTGCCGGTGCCGCCGCCGACAAGTTCGGCGTACCTTGCGCAGGCGCAGGCGCAGGCGCGACGCCCCCCATGATTGTGCAGTGGCGCCAACGAGCTAGCAAGTTGCAGTCTCTGCCCTCTCACCACTTCAGTCATGGAAGGGAGTTTTAGAAGTACAGGATGATCAAAATAGCTGTGGGCATGTCGACAATCTCGTGCACTTCGAACAGCGCACTTCCGGCATCGTGCGGCTGAGAACCATCGCGATGATGGCCAGATCTGCTCGTGTTCTTGCGGCTTAACCTCAGCGAGCGCTTGCTGTACTGAAACCGCGTCAAGCCACCACCACCACCGTTGCGTGAGACGGTCGAATGTCGTCGCGGTCACTTTCGAAGGCATCGATTATAGATAAATCTTCTTGGCGTGGTCGCGCTTGGCATGCAGCACGATGTTGTCGACGACGTACTCGTTCATGAGCAGCGCGTCGCCGTTCTCGAAGCGCAAGCGCTTCTTGTGGATCAGGTCCGGGTACATGTCGTCCGTCAGGATCTGCACGTATTGCGCCGCGGGCGTCGTGTTCGGGCTCTGCTTGACGCGCGACGTCGGCAGAAAGATGAGCGCGGCAGAGAGCAGGATCATGAGGAGGCAGCCGACAAACGTGGCGATCGCGGACGCCGGGCCGATCGAGAACGTGATCTCCTTGACCTCCCACGCCTCGTCCAGGTTGAGTCGCATCTTCGAGTTCACTTTCTTTGGGTCGACCTTCACGAACTCGGTCGCCACTGCGTCCTGGAACAGGTAGTTGAGCGCCGCCGTGATCATTGTCTGCATCGGCTTCTCCATGTAGAAGTGGTTCCGGTCCACGTGGTCGATATACGAGTCGACGAGGCTGTCGCACGGCGGCGCGCCGCTGCCGAACACGCCCGGCGCCACGAACCCGACGTTCTCCGGGTTGATCACGCTCATCGCGAACTCGTTCTTGCTCTCGTCGTCCTCCGAGAGTAGCGGCACGAAGACCGAGTTGAGGCGCAGCAGGCGCAGCGGCCGCAGCATCGTGCTGTTTTCGTGCTTCCGCGCGATGTACTCTTTCCCGAGGAGCAGCACGCCTTCGCCGTCCTTGTACAGCAGCGGCATCGACAGGCCGAGGCAGTGGCTCTTGTCCGTGCACTCGGCGCCGTGGGCCACGCTGAGCTGCTCCTCGCGCCACGAAAGCTTCGCGAATGAGAGCGACACGAACGCCTTGGGGTTCACGAGCTTGCGCCGCTTCTGCGTCGAGTCGAGCTCGAGCGAGTCCGCCGTGAGGTACGACCCGATGCCGTAGAGCATCGCCGCGTCCGGCACGGCCGAGCAGTTGGACGGCTCGAACGCGTCGAGCTGCCGGTCGCGAAAGATCCGGTTGGCGCAGCCCGCGAGGAACGGCGTGAGCGACACTTCGTTCCGGATGAACGACTTGGTGTTGAACGACTTGTACACGCACTTGGTCGTGCCGCACTCGGCCGTGTCGAGGAAGTGCACCGGCACGCTCCTGTTCGCGCCGTCGAACTCGACCTTGTCAAGCCCGTACTTGCCCTCGAGCGGGATGTCGAGCGTGATCGTCTCGAGCCGGATCTTGTCCGTCACGGCGTACGAGTGGAAGCCCATCTTGATCCCGTCGGTCGACGACGACTGCGGGATCGCGTTGTTCGCGACCCGGACGATCGCCTTGACGAGGTTCTCGAGCGTCTCCTGCTTGTTCGCGGTGATGTTGAGCACCGACAGGATCTGCGGCGGCACGCCCGAGCACTGCGCGGGGAACATGGTTGTGCTGTTCGTGAGCGTGCAGTTGTATGTGAGCGTCAGGTCCATGTTGCCCACAGATTGCTCGAAGAGGATCGTGCCCTGCGCAAACGTCTCGACCGCGAGCGTTATGTTCAGGGTCTTCGCCGCGGCCGCGTTGTACTTGGCGGCGTCGCTCTTGTACTGGCCGTGCGAGAACTCGATCGAGGCCGTCGGCTTGCCGAGCCCGGCGACCAGCAGCCCGCTACTCCATTCATTCATGTAGAACCCGACCGAGAGCGATGTCGAGTCGATCTGGTCGATCGACGGGTCCGCGTTCGAGTGCTTGACGGCGCCGCACTGCGTCCGGAGCTCGAACTCCTCCGTGTAGCCCGTGATGACAGTCTTGAGGAGCGTCTTGTCGAGCGTCATCGGGTTGGCGAGCGCCGAGTCAGGGGGAGCGCTCTCGTCGGCGGCGAACGTGTAGAACGTCGGCGGTGCGGAGAAGACGTCGTCGGACGAGATGAACGGGTCGACGCCGTCGGAAAGCTGACTCACGTACAGACTCGCGAGGCCGACGTTGATGAGGATGAAGATGACCTTGAACATCCAGTAGAGCACGTTCGACTTCACCTTGGACTCGACGCGGTGCGGTTGGTCGCCCGGGAAGAAGCTGCAGTTGTGCAGGTACGTCATGAGCGTCGGGAACACGAGCGTCTCGAGGTAGAACTCGAGGATCTTGCTGACCGCAAACATGAGGGGACCCGAGATAGCGCTGTAGTGCTCGACGTAATTGTCTGCGATTTCGGACGAGCCCTCGGGCTCGTAGACCTTGGAGCGCAGCGTCGTGCCTTCGAAGCTGAAGATCGCGTACGCGAGCGCGAAGCCGAGCCCGATCGCGAGCACCACCATATAGCGCGTGGTGCGCAGCGACATGTCGACAATCGTATGGTGGTCGGCGTCGTCCGCGACCGCGACGCCCGGCGCGGCGGTGGCGCGCGCACCGGCGTAGCCGGGCGACGAGTGCGTCCGTGACTCGGAGGTGGCGCCGAGGTCGTCGAGCATGCCGCGGCCAGAGACGACGTCCGCGGGGGCGTCCACGCCGGACGAGTCGGACGACGACGACGAGTTCCGGTTGGGTCGCATAGGGGCAATCGCTTGGGCGCCTTTCAGTGAATGCGAGATTCGAGGACAGCGAGCGGAAGTGAGTGCTCTTGTGAGCTCGTGGTCGTGGTGGTGAGCAGGCGTGACTTGACTGGGATGGCAAGTCAGGATCCCTGTTTATGGAAATCAGGCAAGCGAAACGTTTCAACGACATACAAATGTCAAGTCAAAGACTGTTTCAACCACGAATGCGGCTGGTTTCAAACCATACTTAAGCGACAAAGCCGGGACGATCACAGCAAGCCACTAATCAGGTGGCTTGCATATTTTATACTAAAGGTTTTGAGTTTATCAAAAATAGCTTGGAACCTATTATTTCCGATCGATTATTAGCTACTCATGCTGACAGGGAACCCCTTTTCACAGGTATTGCCTTCGTCTGATCGTCCACAAATGCTCGGAATGATTCTTCCTGTTCCGCAAGTGGACTGGTGGCAAGACGAGCTGCCGAGGAGCTCACTTCCGCACTTTCACGCGCTTCGAGCGTGTGTGGCTCTGCACGCCATCGAACGCTCGGCAGCAGCAAGCACCTCACTCCTCATTGCCCAACGCGCTCGCAACTAACGGGGAAAGGGGCTGGCATGGCGGATGCGGCGCAGCGTTACGGATATGGTCAGCACTCGCACGAGCTCGCCGACACCTCCATGACCGATGGTGCGTTCTTTGAAATCGACACGCCCGGAAGTGGAGGTGACAACGACCCCCAGAACAACGCGTTCTCCGAGATCGACGGCGGCAGTGAACGCGGCAGCGACGGTGTCCGCGGACTGGAGGAAGGCGGCGCGATGAAGCCCTGGCCAGAGATCGTGCTGCGCTGGAAGCGCTTCGGCATGGCGCTCGCGGCGTCGATCGGGCTTGTGGTGGGCCTCACGATCTTGTTCTGGATCGGCATCAACGTGAAGACGCTCAAGGAGCCCGTGGGCGACTCGGACGAGAGCGAGCGCCTCCTGCGCCGCTACAACACGTACTCGGGTGTCAGCATGGGTATCTTCGAGGCGTTCCTCGGCCTCGGCTTCGCGCAGTTCTTCCCGGCGTTCACCGTGTACGTGCACAACCTCAAGTGGTGGCCGGGAGACGACCCATCCGTGCACACGAGCAAAGCGAAGAAGGTTTTGCTGTTGCTCTTCTTCCCGGTCGTGATGATCGCGGTCGGCAACAGCTTCTCGGCGCTCCAGGCGGGCACGTCCACTGTCGGGCTCGAGCTCTTCATGAACGCCTCGAGTCTCGGCTTTAACCGCACCGCCGCTGACGCCGCGAACAAGGTCAACTTCTCGGCGGCCCCGTTCGTCTGGGACCACCAGCTCACGATCCTCAAGTCGGCGGTGCTGCGCAAGTCCGTGCCGTTCGAGTACGTTCCGTCGAACTGCCGCAAGGACGCCGTCCTCCGAAGCGACGAGGTCGTGTCGGGGCTGAAACGCATGGCGGACGTCGACTCGACGTCTGCGGTCTTCGGCTTCCCGCTCAAGGAGTGGAGTCGCGAGATGTACCCGGACCAGCCGGTCGTTTGGTCGAACAAGAGCCTCGACATGCAGACGTCGTTCGAGCTGCTGTTCCAGGGCCAAGCACTGCTCGAGCGCGCGGTCGGCCAGCTCCCATCCGAGCGCTGCCGCTACTTTGTCGGCAACAGCTCGAGCGTGTGCGGCAAGCGCAAGAAGCGGACGGCGCTCAACGACCTCTACGGCTACTTCAACGGCACGAAGACGCAGTCGGAAGCCAACCTGGTGAAGGAGATTTTCGCGGGCACGCAGAACGCGTTCTTCGACGACATCGACCAGACTGTGAACGTCACGTTCGACTACAACAAGATCACGATCAGCCCGCAGATCGAGGTCCAGTACATGTCGTACGCCGTCATGCTGGAGAAGAACTTCGAGTTCGGCTTCAAGGGCGAAACCGAGGTGTACCCGAAGAACTGCACCGGGAACGCGTGCCAGTACCGGTTCTTCCTGCACGACAGCGACACGTTCTGCGGCCAGGCGACGTGTGTCATCCCGGACTGGCAGGCGGACACGATTCCCCGCAAGCAGGCGTCGATGATGCAGTACAAGAAGAACTGCAAGGAGGACAAGGCGACGTTCGACAACGACCTGCAGACGGTCATCCCTGGCGGCTGCGAGAACGTGGACAACGCGGTGTTCTTCATGGGCTTCGGCTCGCGGATCTATGTGGACTATCTCGCGATGGGCATGCCCGCCAGCGGCGAGGCGACGATGCCGTTCGCGCAGAACCCGCGGCGCGCGATGACGATCACGGTCGGAAAGCTCGTGTGGAAGTACGAGAACCTTGTCAAGTCGCTCGATGCCGGCTGCTCCATCAAGGACGACAACAGCGAGGCCTGCTTCGGCTTGAAGCACAAGCTGCAGCCGAGTGATCGCTACGTGCTCGTTGGCAAGAGCTACATGCCGCCCGCCATCGCGGTGTCCGACTTCCGGCGACCCATCAACCTCTTCCGGCTCATGCTCCCGAAGATCCAGTCGCCGCGCGTCAACAACGCTGTCGCGATCCCCGAGTACTTGGACCGGAACTCGCTTCGAACGACCACCGGCACGATCGGTGTCACCTTAGCGGCGAACAAGTGCTCTGCGCTCGCAGACGCGTTCATCTGGCACACGTACAACAACAACTACCACCTGTACGGCACCTCGCAGCCGATGTACATGTCGGCGCTGCTCTACATCTTTCAGCACGGGTCCGTCACAAAGATTCGTGAAAGCCAGGAGGCGGCGAGCCGGACGCGCCTCGTGGGCGACCGCGCGGTCAAGCGGATCGTGATCAAGAACACGGACGTCGGCGTGTACACGGTCTGGATCGGCTGCATCGTGCTCTTGATCCTGGCGTTCGTCACGCTCATGTTCCCGAACGAGCGCGCGCGCCTCAAGCCGATGATGGGTCGGAACGCGCGTGCCGAGCGCTTCGTGGCCGTGCAGACAGAGGAAGTGTACCCGAACCTGGTCTACATGAAGCGCTTCCGCATCGGCAAGACGGGCGAAGCGCTCAAGTTCAGCGAGTTCTCGGTCGAGTCGGTGAACCTGCACCACAAGATGGAGGAGGACGAGCAGGTGTTCCTGTAGTTGAAAGAAAGTGTGGATTTGGGAGCTCTGGGACGAGTCGTCGCTGGCCGTTTCACAGCATCGTTTTATAGTATATCGAAGCGCCGACACTCACTCCTCGACGACACTTTGGAGGCTCGACCAAGGCGCTCCGAACGAGCGCCTTCGAGTGTCGATGCGATACGCAGGAGAAAGCAGTGAGCTCGACGGCGATACCGTCCCGACTCGGCTGTCCAACTCCTCCTCGCGTGTTGTGGGCGTCTATGTGCCGCCAAGCGACATCGACACTCGCGTGAGCTTCTCCATCGCACGCCTCGCGTTCTCGATCGTCAGTCTCCTGCTCGTCGCAACAGACATCCCACGCACAGGACTCGGTGTGCGCGCCATGAGCGAGCTGTACCCACCGGCGGCGCCAGACACCGTTGTGCATTTTGGGCCGTACGCATACCCGATCGCGCGGATCATCAAGGATGCTGGCACGGAGACTGCTGCGAGTACCGTAACATCAGCCAACAGCACTGCGAGCTCAACATCAGCCAGCACCAACGCAAACGCAAGCGCGGCATCACCAACACCACAACCGAATTCGACGTACTCAGGGACGTGCGAGGGAGAACCCATTGATGACATCGAGCTGTGGGCATACAAGTTCGATACGCTGAGCATTCCGACGAGAGCGCTAGCGGAGCACCTGAACGTGAGCGCGTACCCACCGTGCGTATTGTACCGAGAGCCGTGCAACGAGAGCGTGCTGCGGCTCGAGACGGTGTTCGCGATGCTCGACGAGCTGGTGTCTGCGGTCGAAGCAAGGAACACGGACCACAACTCGGTCAACCGGAACGGAGGAGGGCTTCCGTTTCGGTTCGTCACCACATCTATCTGGATCGACCGGTTGCACCATGTGATCGTGAAGCTCATCTGGAAACGTAGCGATGTGCGGCTGAACTCGGTGCGACACTTCGGCTCGTCGAGTGAGCAGCTCCGCACACACATCTGCGACCGCAGATCTCGGTTCCCGCTGTCAGAGATCTGTCTCCACGACCTTCTGTGGCTGTGTGACCACCCGACGCTCGGACCTGACGTGCAGGTGCCGATGTGGGAGCACCTCGCGCTGCGACTGAAAGTGTTGCAGTCAGCGCACCCGGATCTCGACTTCGATGCCACGCTGGTTTCGTGTGAAACCATTGTTGCAGGGTGGAGCCTACCTTTCATCTCAACAATCGCACAGGTGGCCAACTTGCTCGAGATGAGCACTCTCATTCGCGGGCGCAGATGTACGACGGGGGCGATGAATCTGCCGACAAACAACTGCATCACCGTACTCGTGGACGACTACAGATACGAACGAGCGAGTCTTACGAGCGACACGAGCCGGTGGTACCGCATCACGAGCAGTCTGCGTGCTGTGGGTCAGATCTACATCTGGATCCGGATCCTGTGTCTTGTGGTCGGGTGCTACAAGGCGCGCGCGGCCGAGAGCAAGTTCAGATCTGCAACTTGGCGGACGAAGCTCTATCACGCTCTCCTAACGCTGGCAAAGATACCGAGTCACGTAGTTGTGTACGGCAGCTGGGTGCCTGTGTGCTGCTACGCGCTCGCACACTTCATCGACTGCTCGATGATCTACCTCGTGAACGAGCGAGTGTGGACGACCCTCCGTGGCTTCGTCGAGTTCAAACCATCCGAGTTCCTTACCGTCGCCGTCATCCAGATGCGGAACATTTGGTTCGTCGCGCTCTTCCTCAAGTTCGTGGTAGTGGTGCATCACCAATTGTTCGGCTTGCGCATTAAGCGATGGACGCCGGAGAACGGCATCGTCCGGATTCGAGGCGTGGTAATCGGGGGGATGTCGGTGCTCACAATCTGTGGCCCACTTCGCGTGAAGAGCTTCCGCAACGTCGACGTGACGAGTTTCAAGGAGCTCTCAGAGTGGATCTCGATCCGCAACGATCCCAGCTTCGAGTACGCCAACACATCCGAAAACGGCTTTCCATTCGATCTCAAGCTGCTCGCGCTGGCGTTCATTCTGGTCACCGTCACAGTGCAGGCGTTGCGCCTCGTGGGATTGGCGTGTGGCGTTCGCATCGTCACGAACTGCAAGTCGTACCTCGTGCCGTTCAGCGCCAGTACTCTGTGGCCGCGGGAGTCGCTGCTCACGTATTGGTGCGTGCGATCGGTGCCTCCGGTGGCCCACGCCACTTCTTCGTCTTCTCCTCGCTTCGTGAACGTGCGACGGGGACAGCACCAAGAGCAGCGAGGTTCACTGCCATCGTGGATTCTCAAGCGAATGGATCCATCAGTGAAGCCGATCGTCGTTGCAACAACCAACCAAGTGACCTTGAATCCTCCTCCCGATCCGTCCACCCCTGCACTGTCATCAACCAACGCCTGCCAGGTATGCAGAGCCAACTTCGGGAGCGGACTCGAGTCGTGGGGGCAGATCGTGCAGGGATGTCCGCGCCACGACAGCCTCATGCACTTTGAGCAGCGCACGACGGAGCACTGGTCCATCGTGCGGCTGATGAACATCGCGATGATGACTGATCCGCTCGTGCTCTTGCGGTTGTACCTTGTCGGGCGAGAGCTGTACATCTACCGCGTCAAGCCACCACCACTGCCGCCCGCACTTGTCAACGTCACTGAGCTACATGTATCGAGCCTGGGGAACGAGAGCGAAGTTTCCAGTCGGGAATCGAGAGGCGTCGAGAAGAACGATGGAGCACAAGACAACAACATCGATCATCAGATCGAGGCGCTCGACGTCCGATACTACGTGCTGCCGTGTCGGCCGGAAGAACTGTTTGAAGGCGTCAACTCGCTCTCCGTTATTCACGATGATCTCAATTCGCGCTGGGAGTTCGTATCCACCGTCAGCTCCAGCGTGCTGCCTTGGTCGGCTCTCGTGAACTGCGGGTGAATTCGCCACCAGTCCCTTTGCACACAGTTGCACCAAGCGCCAGGTGACTTTGGTGTGGTGATACAGGATGATAGTGATAAATTCAAGGGTTTATTCGAGTCATTTTGTTGTTGCCACTCGCCAAGAAGCGCCGCCAAAGCTCTCTCGCCCGCTCGCTCTCGATTCGCTTCCCCGCGCCGCGCGCAGCTCGCAGCCATGGCGCGCAATGAGGAGAAGGCGCAGTCGCTGCTGAACCGCTGGACGACCATGAAACAGGACTTCTCCGACACGTTCAAGAAGTGCGTTCTTGGGCTGCGCTGCCCCGTTTGGACGTGCGGCGGGTGTGCTAACGCGTTGTTCTGTCCGCGTGGGCTGGCAGCCGCCGGCCATACCTGGCGTCCCAGTGCGACAATCTCAAGGACGCCGAGCGCTGGCGCCGGCAGATCATCCGCGAGATCTCCAAGAAGATCGCCGACATCCAGAATGGTGCGTGTCGCGCGTGCGTGGGCTCGGAAGCACTTGCCAGCGAGAGTGGGAGGCACTGACGGCCGCGTTTGTGCGCAGCCGGCTCCAGCGAGCACGTGGTCCGCGACCTAAACGACGAGATCAACAAGCGCATGCGCGAGAAGCGCCACTGGGAGCGGCGCATCGTGGAGCTCGGCGGCCCGGACTACTACCGCACGCAGCCGCAGACGTACGACGCCGCCGGCAGCGCCGTGAAGGGCGCTGGCGGGTACAAGTACTTTGGCGCGGCGCGGAACCTGCCCGGCGTGCGCGAGCTCTTTGAGAAGGAGGCCCGCGCGCCGAAGAAGCGCTCCAGGTGCGTCTGCGCTGTGCTGCTGGCTGAAACAGGTTGGCGTGGGCTAAGTCGACGGCTCGGGTTTTGTGCGGATGCGAACTTACCCGCAGACACGATATGCTCAAGAACATCGAGCCAGCGTACTTTGGTCTCGACGACGCGGACGAGGACGACGAGGCCCTCGTGCGCGAGGAGGCAGCGCTGGAGGCGACACTGCAGCAAGCGGCCATCGACGAGTGGAACCGCGCAGAGAGTGAGCGGGCGGCGCAGGTCGCGGCGCTGGTACGCGCACCTGTGCGTTAGTTTCTTGGCACTCTGAGCGAAGTGCCGGTGGTCACGTTGTGTGTGTCTGTGGTCCGCAGCAGAACGTGACGCTCCAGTCGTAGGCGGTGGGCAACGCGACGCCTTATCCCCAAGCATCCCCGAGCTCAAGCAGGAGCGCTCTGTCATCGATGCGTGTCTTCCGTGTGTTTCCATTCAAATAGATCACCACGCCCACTCTGCCTGCTCCGCGCTCGTATGCCGCAAAAGCAGCAGTCAGTCGAGGCGAGACGACGAGCGGAGGGGGGGGATGGAGGAGGGAGGGGGAGATGAATCTGCACATGCGCACGCGCAGCGCGCAGACATGTATTCCAGGCGCGCTTACTGCTGCTTGAAGTGGCGGATCGGGTTGGCCTTCTGCACCTTGCTGTACTCGACCGACGCCGCCTGCCACTCGGCCGAGGTCGTACGCGGCTCCCCCGGGAGCGCGCCGCCGAAGTCCGGGCCTGTAGGGACGGGGGAAGCGTGTCAGGCACACACTCGAGCGCGAGAAAGAGAAGCAGATGGGCGTGTCGCGCAGAACACCATCGGAAGCGTCGCGACAGTAAAGTACGCACCGGTGTAGCGGTAGTACGCCCAGCAGACGTACGAGAGGCCGATGGTGCCGCCGATCGTGACCGACATGGCCTGCGCCTTGGGCATGTTCTTGATGAAGCCGTAGAGCATGGTGACGGAGAAGAAAGGAGAAGAAAGGAGAAGAAAGAGAGAGGGCGACGACGACGACGGCGCTGGCTGCTCGCTCTGCTGCTGCTTGCTGTGTGGCTCGAAATGAGAGCGCCCCCACCGCCCAACGATCGCTGCAAAAACCCGCACCTCCGCATCCCGAATCGTCCCGAAAAATTTGCTCCCTGATATTTAGAACTAGTAAGAATTACCAGCGCAAAAGTTCCAGCCGATGGATTTCGGGATATACGGGACACTGTTGTTTGAGCGTGGAAACTCCCTTCGACATCTACGTCGTACTCGCTCAACTACTTCGCGTAATGACGTTTCCGATTGACAAGCAAGCGCAGGTCTTGTGTTCCCACGACGCGACTGTCCGGGTGCCATTCAAGAACATGCCTCATATATCCGGTTCAGTTCAGGCTCAACAATGGATCGACAAGTCTCGGTGCATTCCTTCAGTCGCAATCTCGAGTTCGTTCTGGATCATGTTTGCAAAAATGCCACAGGACAGCGATGCTGATGCGCTCGAGTCCATCACAGCTTCTGCCGCCTCAGAGCCTCCCCAGTCGCTGCCTCCGCCTCCCGACGGCAGAACTTTGTCCAGTGCGACGCACAGCTCCTTGAACGCAACGGGATATGCGATGCGACGGAAAGGAAAAAGAGACGCAAGTCCATGTACACTTAGCGTGAGCATGCTCGCTCGGATACGAAGGCACCCCAGCGTACGCGTCACGACAACTCGCTCCACCCGCGCATACACCTGGAAAGAGACTCTGCGGGGCGCCTTGATGGGTGCTCTGGATGCGCGAGCAAGGGCTACGGCGCTTCGACAATGTGGGCGGCGACTTCTGCAGCACACGCTTCGACATGTACCAGTTCGCGGGCATCGAGCGTCAAGCAGGTGTCGAGACTCTCCAGTTCTACATCATGAACGCCGAGATCAGCGTCTCGGAGCAAATCGGCACTACCACAGTACGCGGGGACTATGACAGCCCCGACGGTGGGAGCGTCACAAAATTCCGGCTGCTCATAATTGAGCGCGGGATCAAGTCCAGAGTGAACATCGTATCATTCATGAAGTTGGTTCTCCGAGAGTCACGAGCTCGCTGACAGCGGCCCGGCACCGTTTGCCTCATGGACTTGGTGGACGAGGGCGAGCTGCACCTCAACAACCCGCGCAACCGCGTCCGTAAGTAGATCTCGGAGGCTACTGACCTCACTTAGCACATCGGTGATAGTGATACCGTCGCCGAGCAAGCGGACAAAGAGACGGTTGTCGACATTAAGCGCGTCAAGTTTATGGTGGTGTGTCGGCCAGCGTTCGAGATCTTGCGTCGCGCGAAGCATTTAATGGAAGGGCGTGTGCTGGGGGCCAGTGATGGTGCAGATGATCATCGAGTTGCTGTCTCAATCAAAGCCGCCGACTGTAATGAAGTTGGTTGTATGACCTCATCGCAGAACATCAGTTCGCCAGTTCAGGGGGAAGAGCTCGGCTGGCCCTGGACATGTGCTCAATGCCAGATCGGTGCAGACGAAACTTGCTTTCTCTCCTACCTCGATCGTGACTGAAGGGGAGAAGCACACTGGCGGCAAGTGTGAATCGGCGAGCAGGAGGCGAGTGTGAGCCGGGAGCCGAAGGCGAGTTCACTTGCTCGCTTCTTCCACTTTCCACATGTGCTTTAATGACACGCCAGTATTGCGAACTTAAACGAGCTTATGCCAAATGAAGAAGGGTTTGTGTTTTAATTTCAATGTTGCAACAGCTTTGAACAGATATACCTGAAATAAGCAGTTTTCACCGTTTTGCGGGTCGTTCTGGCAGCACCGCTCACTTTGCAACTCGTCGCCAAGCGCCCAAGCCTCGTCGCGCCACAGCTCGCGCTCAGCCTCTCGCACATTATGGCCGTCGTCACCCCCGCGCAGCTCGAAGAACGCATCAAGCAGGTGCGTGCTCAGCGAGCTGCCCTCCTGATGCTGCTCCTTGGTTGCCACCGCCGCCCCGCCTGACGGTCGTCCTTAGGAGCTCGGCGCCATCCACGTCGAGGCGGAGGATCTCTCGGATGGCTGCGGCAGCAAATTCAGCGTCATCGTCGTGCACGACGGCTTCGAAGGTGCGGCAAGAGTCGTATGTGTGAAAGACACTCTTTTGTTATGTGCACACAGAGCTCATGGGCGGTCTGCTTTGGGAGCAGGTCAGTCGCTGCTGGAGCGCCAGCGCCGCGTGAACGACGCGCTCAAAGTGGAGATGACGCGCATCCACGCGCTGCAGATGAAGACGTGGACGCGCGCGCAGTATGAGCAGAAGACGCAGAAGACGCTGCCCGTGGCGAGTCAGTCGGCCGGCGAGAACTGAGCAGCACGGCAAGCAGCACAAACATGCTCAGCCACAGAAGTAACACAAGTGCATTTGTGGTGGATCGTGGTGTGTCTGCTGGTGGCGTCACTGTGTGCGTGGTGTGGTGTCTCTCAATCTCTGTCAGTATCCGAGAGGCAAGGTGCGATTATTCCCGTACACACAGAACGCACTTAACCACCGGAATCTTAAATGCAGTGATTGATTGCGTCACCTACGGTCCTACGGAAGCTGTACCAAGCGGCTCCCGTTCTCCGCGTGCGCGAGCGTGATGGCTTCCACCGCGTAGTCCGCGAGCGGTACGGACTCGCCCGAAGCCTGGAACACGAACGACTTTTTGTACACGACGCTCGGGTACTGCTTCTCGGTCGCGATCGCGATGTACTCCTGCGCCTTGGACGTGCCGTCCGCAAAGTACTCGATGCGCCGCGTCGGGAAGATGAGCACGACCGCCGTGATCACCAAGAGCACCATGAGGCCGCCGAACGACGCGCGGAACGTCTTCGTCGGGATGAGCACGCGGATCGAGCGCAGCTGCTGGTCGCCCTTGAGCTTCGTGTTGCCGAGCGCGTCCGAGAGCGCCTGCGCTGTCGTGGTGTTCGCGAGCGAGCCGTTGATCGCCGCCGCCGTGTCATTCAGCTCCGTCACGCCCGCGTCCGCCATGAGGTAGAAGAACGCCGACGTGTACATCGTCTGCAGCGGCTTCTCGAGGAAGTAGTTGTTGTACTCGATCTGGTACATGTACGACTCGATGAGCATCGAGCACGAGTCGCCCGAGAGCGACTGGTTCTTGGACGCGTCCCAGAGCGAGCGCTTGAAGTGCTTCGGGTTGAGCCGCTCGAGGTCGACCGTGTACTTCCACTCCTGAATGTAGATCGCCGGCGCGTTGAGCTGCACGAGCGGGATCGGCGCCTGGAAGCTCGCGCGCGCGATCTTGGCGGCTGGGATCGCGTCGTGGCCGGCAAAGAGGAACCGTCGGCTTGGCTGCAGCTGGTACCAGAGGCCGTCGCAGTTGCCCTTTGTGGACGTCTCGTCGCACTTGGCCTCGAAGCTCTCGGCGAGGTTCTCAAAGTGCCACGCGAGCTTGGCGAACGAGAAGCGCACGTGCCGCCGCGGGTTGAGAATGTACGGCAGGTTGGTGCCGTATGTCGTGTCGTTGCTGCCGTACTCGTCGCCAGCCATGTACGAGCCGATGCCGTACACGAAGGACGCGTTCGCCGTGTGCTTGCAGTCGGTGGGGAAGAAGCCCCGGAAGTCGCCGCTGTACTGCACGTCCGAGCAGTTGGTCGTGTACGGGATCATGCCGACCTCCCGCTGCAGCTGGAACGTGTTGGACGCGTCGAGGAACGCGCAGTTCCGGCTCCCGCAGAACGCGTTCGCGAGGTCGCTGAACAAGTACACGCTCGTGTTGCCCACGAGATTGTCGGGACACCCGTCCTCGGTCGCAGCGCACGCCGCGGTCTCGGGCGTCAGGCCGTACGCGATGCCCTCTTTCAGCACGGCGTCGATGCGCAGCGCCTGCACGCGGATCTGCGGGCTGATCTCGTAGTTCTCGAGCGCGACCTCAGTGGCGCCCAGGTCGAAGATGCCGGCGAAGGACTTGTTGAGGCTGTCGGAGATAGTGCGCAGGAGCGTCTCGAGCGTGCGCGAGCCGTTGCCGAGCGTGTACTCTTGCAGGTCAATGAGCGAACTCACGGGGCCCTCGCAGATGCGCGTGCCGTTGTCGTCTAACGTCCACTCGCCATACGAGTCGTCGAAGACGTCACCGTCCTCGCCCACCAACGTGCTGTTGCCAGTCGCAGAACTGGCGTTTCGTGCAGCAGTGTCGTTCGCCATCGGCGACAAGCGGCGCCCAAGGCGCTGGCTCCGCTGCAGCCGGCGCCGCTTGCCGGCTCCGTCGAGCTCCGTAAGGTAGTCCGACTCGGAGCACGAGTGATTCCGGTTCGCCGAGTCGCCGATCGCCTTCTCGAGCATCGCCTGGCCCTGGAAGAACATCTCGAACGCGGTCTGCATCGAGAACTTGCTCGGGGGCGGCGCTTGCACGGACGCGTTCTTGGCGAGCATGTCCTTGAGCCGGAACACGAACGAGTCGTTCGCCTTGAGCTCCTGCTCGAGCGCCTCGCTGTTCCACTCGCGCGCCGCGAAGCCGTAGCTCACAGACGTTGAGTCGAGGTCGTCGGCGCTCAGCTGGACCACGCGCTGGCCGCGGCCGAGCGCCGTGTCGTCGCTCTGCACGCACGGCGAGTCCGTCGCGAACGTGAACGCGTCCATCTGCTCGTACACGGCGTTCTTGAGAATGATGTCGCCCACGCTGCGCGACTCGGCGGCGACGGCCCCGGGTGCCGTCGCGTTCGCCGCCGCCGCGGGGCTCGGGAGCCGGCTCTGCGCTTCCGCCGCACGGAGCAGCTCGAGCACGCCGAGCTCGCGCGAGAGGTCATCGGCGAGCATGATGGACTCGAAGCCGACCGTCGAGTGACTCGCCTGGAGACCGCGGAGGCTGTTCCCGACCATGAGCATGACGAGCACCGGGAAGACGAAGAGCAGGACCGTGTGCGCGCGGTGGGAGACCCGCAGGCGGCTGGTCGAGTGCGAGAGGAACCAGAGCGCGTTGTGGAGGTAGACGTCGAAGACCGGCATGAACTTCTCCATATGCAGGCCGACAAGCACCTCGAAGAACGCCATGACGAATCCGGACGTCGTGTTGTACGTCTCGACGATCTCCTCGGCTACCTTGGACGACCCCACGGCGTCGTACACGTGCTTGAGCACGACGCCATGGTACGCGACTGCCGTGAACGATCCGATGGCCGCGCAGAGCAGGAAGATCAAGACGAAGAGCGACGCTGGCCGCAGCGTCATCGTGAGCTCTGGCGCGGAGTCGCCCTGGATGTGGTCCACGTACGAGTCCGCGCTCTTGGGCTCCACGACGGGCACATCAGTGCGCGCGCGCGGGCGTTCGTCGGCCGCGTTCTCTTCGGAGTTGTTCATCGTGACGGAGGCGTCCGGTCACACTCGGCGCGATCTTTGCGACTTCTTCGCCAGTACTCGCAGGTCGCGAAGGAGTTCGGAAGTGCGCTCAACTGGCGCACTGACTGCTTGCTTGCCTTGCAACAACAACGTTGTGTCCTGGTCGACATAGAGTGAGAGAGTGCGACAGCAAGCATGTGTAGCATGTAGTTTGAGTACCAGGTGGCAGGGTAGGTCCAGCCCACCGTCCAGTCAACTTATATCAGCTCGTGACTTGGTCTCACTATGGTCACTCACCACGGTGGAAGGTTGAAAACGAACCTTTCGTGCAAGGATGAAGGAGAGCTTTTTCGTGGACAACCAGGACCAAAGCTTGAAAAGCTGTGGCGGCGCCGCCTTGGACGCTGCTGCCGCTACGATGCGAACCGAGTGAGTTGGGGGCTTTGGACGGCACGACCGAAGAAGTGAGTTTGAGCCTTCCAAGGCGCACCCATGACTCATGGCGTGAGATCTCCAAGGTCGTTTCAGCCGCCGACTGAAACTGAACCTTTGCTTACGTGTGCGTGACTGATCGCTTGTCTGTGCCCACCCCACCTCATTCACAATCCACACACACAGACACACACACAACAAGATTGTGCGGCACAAGTCACAGCAGCTGGCGACAGACATCTCGTGCCGCCGTGGAACCAACAACCTTCCTCGCTCGACGGGAGTGAGCAGGCACTTTGGAATCTTCCCTACCAGTCGAACCGAGGTCTCGCAAAGCCAGCGCGCGATGAAGCCGACCGCGACGCCGTCGGACCCGCGCAGCCGCGGCGGAAGCGTCTCGGACAGTGTCTTCATGTCCTTCAACACGGGCGAGGACGAGGACCCAGCGATGCTCGACAGCGTCAACTCGGCCGGCCTCGTGCTCCGACTCAACTCGCGCCGCGTCGACCCGGTCGTCGCGTTTGACGGCGACGACCTCGTGGTCGTCAAGACGCAGCTCGACGCGTCAGGCGGCCACCTGCAGCCGCCGTCGACCGAGGTCCGCCTCTCGGCGCTCCGCTTCATCGTGACCGTGCTCCTCGGCGTGGGCGTCGTCGTGGGCGTCATGCTCGTGTTCCTCTATGGCGTGACGATCAAGCGCGGCATCACGGACACGATCGGCTCGTCCAAGAACGCGGACAATGAGGTCGAGTTCTTCCAGACGTTCAGCGGTTACCTCACGGCGGCCTTCGGGCTGCTCGTAGAGAAGTACTTTGCGCTCTTCCTCGCGGTCATGCTCACGTACTTTGGGAACCTCAAGCTGTACCCGGGCGACCGGCCGCAGCACGGGCAGACCCGGCGGAAGCGCTTCGCGCTCTTCTGCTTCACGCCCGTGACGATCTACGTCGTCAACGTCGGGATCTCGAGTCTCAACATCCAGCACTCGACGTCGGGCGTCCTGCGCGTGTTCGTCAAGCAGGACCTCGTGACGTCAACGTTCACCGCGAACGCGACGGCCCTGGCCAGCGAGCCAATGAGCGTCGAGAACACGATACTGCGCTCCGCTGTGCGCCGGCAGGTCGTGCCGTTCGAGGTCATGTCGAACTCGAGCTGCAAGCTCGAGAACGCGACGTCCGCGGTCGACGCGTACCTCGCGAATCCGGCGGAGCTGCCGGCGGTGAAGGAGATCCGGTCTACAACCGTCGACTTTGGCTTCCTCGTGCAGGACTGGAACCGCGCCGTGTTCCCGACTGCGCTCGAACCGACGCACCAGGTCATGTTCGTGACCGGGCAGGTCGACGCGGGTATCGAGGCCGAGGTCGCTAAGTTCCAGGCCGCCACGGGCTTCGCGTTCCTCACGGGCTATGAGCTCTTTTTGCAGGGCAAGACGCAGTTCGAGCGCGCCGTCTCGGACGCCAACTCGTCGTCCACGTACCCGTGCACGCTCGTGGACGGCCGCGCGCAGGACGACGGCGCGAACGCGACGAGCAAGTTCCCGTTCTTCGCGCGCGGGCCGTACAAGGACATGCGTGTATGCACCGGCGCGATCAGCTCGCTGCCGGCACTCGCCAACATGACCGACCCGGCGACGCACAACGTGCGGTCGTTCGCGGCCGCGGTCGCCTCGGGCTTCAACACGACGCTCAAGCAGATCGCAGCGGAGGAGATCGTCGTGCGGCTCGAGACGTACGCGCTGTCGAGCCAGATGAACCTCACGGCGCTGAGCGTGCACATCCCGTACGCGCTCGACGCGCAGTACCGGGACCTGAGCGAGTACTGCACGCCGCAGAAGAAGCTCAAGCCGTCGGTGCTCGCCGACTACACGGGCGACACGCCGCCCACGAAGGAGGAGGTCGCAGAACTCGAGGCCGTGCTCTGTGACCAGGCGTTCTACCCGTTCGACAAGCCCAACTCGCTCTGCGGCAGCGACAACTGCGTGTTCCTCGACAAGTCCGAGTTCGGCGTGCACCTGCGCAAGCAGCTGCTGCTGCTGCCGTACGTGAGCAACTGCAGCGTCGCCAACATGGAGTACAACAATGACGTGCTCAACTTCCTCCCGTCCGGCTGCCAGCCGCACGCGGACGCGGTCTTCCTCTACGGGCTCGGCTCGTACATGACCGGCACGAACTTTGACCTCGGGTTTGCGGGCTCGGACAGCGACAGCGACGAGCCGTCGAGCGTCCCATCGCTCCTGAACCCGCGACGGTACCTCACGCTGTCGTTCGCCAAGCTCGACTGGAAGCTCGAGGACCTGAGCGCGGCCTTCGGCGCCAAGTGCGGCGTGCCGGCGCCGGGCAACTGCGACGGGCTCGCGTTCGTGCTCTCGAACGCGTCGTCGCCCGTGCCGACGCAGGCGCTGCTGCTCGGCAAGGACGCACTGCCGTCGCACCTCGCGCAGCTCAAGTTCTGGGAGCCCGTGCAGCTCGTGACGCTCAACGCGCGGCCGTTCTACTACCCGCAGTACGACAAGTACTTTGAGTGGGAGTACCTCGACCACAGCGTGCGCTTCGACTCGAAGAACAGCAGCCTCGACGTCGACGTCCTGAACAAGAAGCTCAGCGGCTCGGGCTGCTCACTGCTCGTGGACTCGTACCTGCAGCAGATCGAGGCGAACCACTACTTCCTCGACGAGCCGCTCCAGGCGCTCTACACGTCTGCGATCTTCTACCTCTATCAGGACGCGGCGGTCAAGGCGCTGAACGTGCCGGCGAAGAAGGCCGGCGCCGTGAACTTTGCGGGCCTGGCGCTCCAAAACACGGGCGTGCGCTTCAAGGGCGACCGCGAGCGCAAGCAGATCAAGTACTCGATCCCACTGGCGTCCGCGATCGGCACGTTCACGGGGCTTGCGCTGCTGTTGCTCTTCGGCGCGGCCGTCATGCTCTTCCCGCGCGAGCGCCTGCGCAAGACCGACGAGCCCAACTCCGCTGCACGCTTGGCGGCCGTGCTCACGGCCGACGTGTACCACGCAGCGGTGCACAAGCGCGAGCTCGTGTACCGAGCGGTTCCCGGCGCTGCGGGCGAAGAGCGCGAGAAGCTGGACGACTACGCGGTCGACAGCATCACGTTCCACCACCAGCGCGACCCAGACCGGAAAGTGTTCATGTAAGGTGCTGAAAGCGGGCGCTCGTAGTAGCATGTAGAAGCTGCCAACCACACAAATCACCACCGTCCTCTCAGTGCATCTCGATCGGGGCCGCTAGTTCGTCCAATGTCGCGTCCGTGCGCAGTCGCGACCGTGCGCTGCTCGTGTTCGCCACAGCGACGCCACTGGAGGCGCCGCCGAAGCCTTTGACAATCCACGGAGCGAATCCTCCTCCTGCGACCGACACATCGCCTTGGCGGTGTTGCTGCTCACTGGTGGTTCGACTAGCGTTGAGGGATGCAGTTGCTGGCGATGGGGCTCCGATAGGCTTGACGATCGGCCGAGACATCTTGGCGCTCAACGCCAAGATCGGAGCCGGGGTCGACTGCGGCAGCGTGACGCTTGTCTTCTCAGCCAGCTCGATCTCGACGTTGCCACCAGAGTCGCTTATCGCCGTGGTCGTGCTGCTCGCCGTTGGCTTGTAGAAGCTGCCAAAGCCGCGCCAGAGTCCGAAAGGGTTGCTCGTCCCGCCGTCGCTGTCGAGCGAAGTAACGGGGCTTGAGCACCTCTCTTGTTGCGAACTGAGCTCCGGGAACAGCGCGGCCGCGACTTTCGGTGCAGTCGAGAACAGTGTGTTGCTGCTCGCGGTGGCGCGCTGCTTGCGAGGGCTCGGCGACGCCTTTGGAGGCGACACTGCGACGCTGGTAGTGAGATGCAGTCCCGACACAAGCGGCTGGCTGCACTTGGTGAGCTTCTTGTAGAACTCGAGCTCGTCCGTGAGCAAGCGGCATTTCTCCTGGGACATGATGATCTGCTGCTTGAAGAGCCCTTGGTACTCCTGCAGCGAGTTCTGGAGGCAGCCGATGTGGGTCTCCTGGTTGCTCAGCCGCGTCTCGCACGCGCGGTTCTTCGTCTCGAGCTGGCTGCACGTCACCGTACCGAGGTTCGCCTGGAACTCGAGCCCTTCGATGCGCGTCTTGAGCTTTGCGTTCTCGAGCACGATCCCGTAGCTCTCGCCGTCGAGAGCGAGCTTGGTGTTCTCCGATACGTAGTGCAACTGCAGCTTGAGCTCGACAATCTGGCGCGAGAGAGCCTCGGCGTCGAGCCGATGCACGCACGGAGTCCTGTCTGTGCTGGCGGTGCATGGGAGGAGATGCGAGGCCGAGCGCTGCAGCTCCGACCCGTCGGCGTTACTGGGCGTGGGTGTCACTACGGCAGCATACTGAGGACTCATCTCCTCTGCATCGCTACTATCATCGAGTGAGTAGCTGGAAAGTACTCTGTGGGGACTCGGGCTCGACTCCAGCAGATCTCTTGCTTCCTCCGCTGGCTCCGTCGACTCGGGCTCCAGCGACTGCTGCCACTTGTCACTCTGCAGCCAGATCTTAAGCGACAGCAAGTGCTGCTCGGGCTCCTTGATCGCAGGTGTCGCGGCGCTCGGGGGTGATGCCGTCGCTGACGGTGTCACGCCGTTCGCGGCGGCTTTGAGGCTAAGGACCGGCTTCCCGGACGAGAACTGCACGACAACTTGGTCTAGTTGACTTTCAAGCGCCTCGAGAACGTGCAGCAGCCGCTTGTTCTCCTCGCCGAGTGTCGTGTTCTTCCGCGCGAGCTCCTCTTTCTCCCGCGCCAAGACTTCAAGCGCGTGGTCGCTTTGTCCATCTTCCTCCTCGTAGTCTTCGTCTTCTTCGCTACCGCTACTGTTGAGTTCGACGCATCCGTCGTCTGTAGCCGCTTCCGTGTTCGTGTCGGCTTCGTCCCTGCCTCGGCACTCTTCGAACTGTTCGTCGCTAAGTGTGCAGCTCTCGTTGCGCTGCTGGTCGTCGCTCACAGAATCGCTCTCTGCGAGCTGCTCGGCCTCCTGGCAGACAACAGCCGACAGCAGGCGCTGCAACTCGTCGATTTTCTTGTTCTTCTCCTCGAGCTCATCTATCGCCTGTTGGTAGAGCTCCTTGAAGACGCCGCCAGGCCCGATCCCCGGCGCGCTCTCGTGCTTCTGAACGACCGGGTTCTTGATCTCCTTGGCGCGCAGACCGAAGCGGAGCGTCGAGATGGTCTCCGACATGTTGTACGAGCTGCACGACGCTGCAAGGATGAGACACGTCTTCGCGGTCCCGCCAAGCGAGTCCTGCAGGATGCGCGTGAGCTTCGAGTCGCGGTACGGTACGTGCTTCTTGCCCTCGACGAGCGCTTTGATCACGTTGCTGAGTGCAGAGAGCGACTTGTTGATCGCCTTGGCTTCCTGCAGCACCTTGCCGGCCGCGTTCGTCTTGTTGACGAACTCCGAGCCCGCGAGGTCCACGATGTACATGCTCGAGCGCTTCACGACCGTGTACTTGGGCGACCTGCGCGTGCACGCGATGATGAGAATGCTGTGGCTGCGGCTCGAGTCCTTGTTCATCCGCGTGGAGGACACGGCGCGGTTGAGAATGCCCGCGTTCACGAGCTCCATGGTCGCGTTTTCAGTCGCAGCCTGCACTTGCGTCATGTCTTCGATGTAAATGCCCTTCTGCGCGTTCTCTCGGATCTTGAGGCCTCCGGCGCCGGCAGCAGTAGCGGACGAAGATGCAGAAGAAGTTGAGGCGGAGGCGCCCCCGTTCCCAGTGATGAGCAGGTCGCGAATCTGCTCCATGTAGATCTCCACGAACGAGACTGTGAGCTCGACAGTCTCTCCCGAGGAGACCGACGCGGCAGCTCCTCGCCCCGCTGCGAGTGTCGAGCTCTTGGACCTATCTACCTCTCTAAAGAGGTCCTTGACGACCCGTGAGATGATCCCACCCTCCTCGTCCGACTTCACGAGCACGCCGTCTTTCGGGCCGAGGATCGTGTGCGTCTTGCCCGATCCGGTCTGTCCGTACGCGAAGATCGTGCTGCGACCCGCACCGCGGATATACGAAAGCCCGTTAGAGATCGATCGAGAGCACAAAGAATATCGTCTCGCAGGCCCACGCACCAGTTGTAGCCCTGCAGGAAGTCCGAGACGAGCGGCTTGGCCGTGTACTCATATACCTCCTCCTGCGTTGCACTGGTATCGAACACGCGATCGAACGTGCAGCGAATTTCGTCGACGTCGCAGCGCTCGTTGCGCAGGATAATGGTGCGCTGGTCGACCACCGTGGAGCTGCTCGACCCAAACACGCAGCGCGTCAACGGTGTTTGGGAGCGATCCGTATAAAAGTCCCAGGCAGAACGCACCATTCCGTTGCGCCTTCGCGCTTCTCGAGCTGGTTCTGCTGCCGGAGACGGCAGAACACCTTGATGCTCGTGGGCTCGGCAGTTTGGCTGCTGTTTGCAGCGAGTCCCGGTAGCAACGCTGCCAAGGAAGTCGACGGGGCAGGAGAAGAAGAAGACGACGACGGGAGCCCGCTTAATGTCATCTTGTGTTCGCTGTCGTTCATTCGGGGGGCGCCAGGAAGGGGTTCTTTCTTGACGACGCTTCCTCGTAGCGCTCTCTCTCGCGCGCGCGCCCTCTTTCTCACTCAGACTGAGTGCGAGCACTCTTGTTCAGTTCTCACGTGTGCGATGCAAGTGCACTTGAGGGGCTGAAGGAGGGCTTGAGGGCTTGAAATAGCCGTTCTCGCATCCTAAAGATAAACATTTCCTCGCGCTCGAGTAGGTATATTTGGGTTGACATTAGTGCAAGAGAATAACCCAACCGGGTTTAAGTACTCTTTGTGTTAGTTCAATTGAGCAGTTTTATCCATAGAAACCAGGGGTTAAAGGGTTAAGCAGACATTGAGTGAACTTTGGCAAAAAAGTTTGCGTTGCGCTCTAGCGTGTCCACCCCGGCCGAGGTGCATTGCTATGTGTTCCCTGGCGTGCATTCTCTTCTTTGTGTGAGGGTCTGCGTATGAACTGGTGTGAGCCGTGTTTACGACTGTGTGCGCATTCTCTGTGTGTTTATATATGAGAGCGACTATTGCGTGCGTGCCTGTTCAAGGGTGCGTATATGTGTCTGTGCGAGCGTCATTGTGTGCGTGTGTGAACCTTCAAGTGTGAGAGTGTGTATGTCTTTACTTTATAGATGATGTTGTGTTCCTGGCGTTTTTGTCTGTGTCTGTGTGAATATGCTGTCTTTGTGT
>SMMQ01002042.1:22113-38565 GCA_008271595.1 [Pythium] brassicae (nom. inval.) | reverse complement strand
CAAGTAACAATCCCCCCCTCTGTGATCTCTGTACCTCAAACACGAAGAGCCGACTCGCGTCCGTCGCTGCCAGGAGGTACTTGCCGCTCGGCGAGACGCGGAGGTCCATGATGGTGTACGACACGTGCTCGATCCCGTCCTGGTTCATGTTGACTCTTGAGAGAGCAAGAGCGTGCAGAGCTGTCAGCACCACAGACGCCCGACTCCTCCATTCATACACGCACCGTTCTTTCGCAAACGTCGAGCAGTCCACGTAGTGCACGTAACAGTCGTCCCGCACGGCGACCGCGAGCAGTTCGCTGCGCGCGCCCGTGGGCGGAACGAACGCCAGCGCCTCGACCGTCCCGTTAAAGTAGAACGAGCGCAGCTTCTCGCACGTCGTCGCGGCGGGCGTCGCCAGGTGCGCGCAGCGGAACACGTGCAGCGCCTTGTCGCTCGCGCCGGTCGCGAAGCACTCGCCGTCGGCGCTCCACGCGAGCTTCATGGCACCGGGCCGCGTGTGCTCGTGGAACATGCGCACGGCCTCAATGCGCCACTCGCTCGCGCCGTCGTCGTCGTCGTCGGCAGCGTGGCGGTCGCGCAGCAGCCGGAAGAGCCCGTGGCGGCCGTCCATCAGCACAGCGACGAACACATCGGCGCGCGCCGGCAGCGGGTTGAACGCGATGCCGAGCACGGGCGCGCTCACCAGCAGCTCGCAGAGCTTGCGGCGGCTGCGCCAGTCGTGCGCGCAGATGCACTTGTCGGCGCCGCCCGTGAGCACCACTGCACCGCGCGTGGCGACGCTCAGCAGGTTCCCGGCCGCGTGCGTGTCGCTCAGCGAGCACAGCTCCTGGGGTGCTGCGAGTCCCGCGCCAGGGAGCAGCAGCTCGTCCGGCACGCGCGTTTGCTGCGGGGCGACAGCGACAGCGGCAGCGGGCGCGGCGCGCAACTCGAGCAGGCGATTGGCATCCGCGAGCGCGTCGTTCTCGTCCTCCAGCGCCTGAATGCGCGTGGCGGAGGCGTCTGCGAGCGCGTCGTAGCGCAGCTGCAGCAGACGCAGCGCCTCGCGCAGCTGCGCGTTCTCGGCGGCCGTCGAAGGCGAGTCCGACGCAGCGGAGGACGACGACGTCATTACTGTGTGCTCTTGCTTGAGATCTCTCTCTTTGTCAAGCGTGTCGTCCCTCTGTTTCTTCTCGCTCGAACGCGTGGTGGACAGAGCGCTGTAATAGAGAACGAAGAGTACTTTTTCGTGATCTTGAGCAGCTGTTCGATCCAATGGCGATGCGCACCCGACTCCGACTGCAAGAAGCCGACGCGGAGCGCGACGCCGCGGTCGAAGAAGCAGCACACGCGATCTTCGCGCTGCAGCAAGCGCAGAAGGAGTTCGCAGCGTTTGCACGGCGCGAATCGGAGCGCGGACGACGCTGCGAAGGGTGTTTGAGAGCAACAGATCACAACGAGCCACATAATGTGGATGCTGCGGAGATCGAGAGGCTTCGTCACGCGAATGGTGCGCGCCAGGCTCAGTCCCGTTATGCACCAGTAACTAGAGCCTGTGTGGTAACGCATCCCCAACGTGCCGCTCCGCTTGGCTTGGAGCTAGAGCGGATCCTGCGGCAGGTCGGCGGCCTCGCTGAAGTGATCTGGGAGGGAATCAACAGACCGCAAGGCGGAGACGACGAGCGCTGGGGCTCAGCCACTGCGGCAACTAGGCTTTGTACGCTTAGCGACGTAAAAGTAGTGGCCCTCGAGCACTTCCAGACGTTTGTCCCAGCAGCAGACGAGCAGTTGTACGACGAACTGCATACGCTGTACACCCGCGTCGCACAGGCGGAGAAGCACGAAACGCGCCTCGAACGCGAATTGCAGGCGCTAGAGCGTGAGAACGGACGTCTGAAGGCGCAGCTGCGTGCTGCAAGCGCTCCTACCAATCAGTCGCCTGCGCAGTTCTCGAGGAGCGTGAGTGGTGGCGATCGTGACGAGACGCAGCGAACGCCGGACCCCGCAGGTTCAGAGAGGCTGAAGGACGCCGCTGAGAACTTCAGCGAACGCCAGCAGGTCGAGTGGGAACGTCCCGTTCACGAGCAGCAAGACACACGGGCGATCTGCGAGCTCCAGCTTCGCCTGGCCGAACAGGACGCTCAGCTCAAGCACCTGCTGCACATGGTGGAGGCGCAAGCCGCCGTGATCGCGTCCCACGCGGCCGCTTCCAAGCACGAGGGCAGTCTCAGCGACGAGAGTCGAGACGACGGAGACGCAACCGCGGCGCAGACACCAGCACTTGGAAGCTGCGTCCTCGATGACTACGACGAGTTTGACGCGCTCTTCGGATCCCGCGAGCAAGAAGCGCTGAGTCTGTTCCAGCTCGTCGACCAGAGCCAGGATCAAGAGGACGCACGCATGCAACGCGAGAACGAGCAGCCAGTCCACGTCGCCGTCGAAGCTTCGAGGGAGGAAGTCTCAGCAGCCCAGCAAGCGACCAGCGAAAGCGAGACGACCATCCGCCTTCTACAAGCGCAGCTGGAGATGTACGTCCGGTACTTTCAGCGCAAGCAGCGCAGGATGACGACATCAGAGCTCGCGAAAGACACTGCGAACGCGTCGCTCGCATAGCCTCAGCAGCGCACGTTGGCTATCTGCACTCGCGTTCGCGGGCGGTGTTCTCCTGTTCGGCTACGCCCGCAGCTTCACGCGGCCGCTCTTGGGCGTCCTGTTGCCCTTGCTGTCTTTCGCCTTCTTCTTCTTCTTCTTCTTCACGCCGCCTTTTTTCTTCTTCTTCACCACGCGCTTCTTCAGCCGCAGGTCCGCCATCGGGTGTGGGAGCAGCCGAGCTCCAGGCAGCGGCAGGTTCTGCACACACGCGAGCACGGGCCGGTCCTCCGGAACAAGCAACCCGCGCTCAAAGACTTGCTCCGGGAAGCTCAGGTTGCTCTGCGCGAAGAGGAGCCGGATCTTGTCGAGCTCGTCGAGCTGCTGCTGGCGCAAGTCGCTCGTACTCACGCTCCCGCTCCCGCTTGGCGCGAGTTCCCGCGACGTTCCGGGTAGCAAAGACGCCGACTTGCTCGCGGCTTTGGCGCTCGAGATCGAGTTCCTGCTCCGAGCCGCGGACGCGGACGACAGAGACCGCTTAACAGATGCGCTGTTGTTGGCTCTAGAAGGCGAGGCGCCGAGTTGCGAGGCTGTCGGTTTAACTGTCAGCGACTACACGCGACGCGAGACACGAGACAGCGTGAGATCCAAGGAGAGCAGGGCGAGTGGTGCCACTGGAAGAACGCACCAGCTTCGGTGCTGGCGACTCTGGGTGCTGCGGCGCCGTGCTCGTCACACGGCGGGTCTCAGTCGCCTCGTAGAGCCGGCAAAACTCCGGATCCGCTGGCTTGTCTTGAGGCGCGATCGTGCCACGAGGGTACATCTGCTCCAGGACAGTCACAATGGACTCGCCCTCAGAGCGGGTCACTCGGATCACCAGCGAGTTGCTCGACCCACCCGCCAACGCCACGCACCTTGAGAAAGCTGAGCGTGTTTGCTGGACCGGATCGCGCAGCTGCCGCGTGGGCGTCGACGGTGGTGCTCGCAAAGTACGGGATGTGGTACGGCTCGAGCTTCATTCTCCGGCGTGTTGGCCGCTCTACTCGTGGCGAAAGTCTTGAACCACTTTCTACTACAGGGTCGCTCTCTCCACGGGCTGTGCGCTCGTCGTCTGTCGAGTCTCCGCCGCTGTCGTCGCTGAAGCCAGAGCTTCCAGACGACGCCGTCGAGCCTCGTCGCGCTCCCGAACCAGCGTGGAGTGGGTGCGTCTTCTTCTCCAAGACAAACGAGGACGGCGTCGATGCGGACGATGGCGCGGCTACCGCTCGATCTCTCCAGCTCGCAGCCGACGACCCCGACGATGACTGGTTGCTGTGCCGACTCGGCGGAGTGTAGTTGGCAGGGAGCTCGTTTCGGAAGTGCATGCCTCC
The DNA here is from genome assembly GCA_008271595.1 of [Pythium] brassicae (nom. inval.). Taxonomy (NCBI): domain Eukaryota; phylum Oomycota; class Peronosporomycetes; order Pythiales; family Pythiaceae; genus Globisporangium; species [Pythium] brassicae (nom. inval.). Next base: position 34,627 of record SMMQ01002042.1, on the reverse strand, counting down.
TCCCGTCTTCACGTCGGCCTTCCTCACGCTCTGCTTCAGCACCACGATTGGAGCACCGCCACCAGTTCGAAGGTACTCTTCGACCAGAGGCGACGTCTTCATCTTGACCGTGCTCACTGGATCGCTCGAGGCTTCTCCCGAGCTGCGCTCCGCTCTTGCGTCGCCGGGTGGAGGGCAGCGAGTCTCGTGGGTCGGAGCGGTTTTCTCGCTTCCTCGAATGCGGTCGTCGAGGTCCTGGCGGTGAGTGCGCTCGAGCCCTGCTACAAGTTTCATGGACTCCCGCCTCCTCAAAAGCTCGGACTCGTCTCGGCTTCGGTCCATTGTCCACTTGTTCACGCGTTGCTGCACCTCGTCCTCTTTGCGCCGAGTGATCGCGTCTTCGTGCCGTCGCTGGATCCACAGCAGGTTCATACCTCGCTGTGCGATCCTGAGCGTCAGAGCCTGCTCAAAATGACGGACTGCGGGAGACGTAGCAGGCGTCGTACGGTACCTCCGCGTCGGTCTCGGGGTGGTACAGGCGGAATGTCGCGTCTACACGCCGCTGCTGCTCGCTGGTTGCGTAGTCCTCCGAACGCAGCGCAACGGCATCCGCCGCTTCTTCTTCGATACAAGGCGGCACCTAGTCACAAGAGCACCACCAAGCGCACTCAGCGGTAATCGGCTCCCATACCACTCGAAACTTGCTCAGTGACAGGGGCAACGCACCGCGTCGAGACAGTCTGCGCCCCGGGACCTGAGCTCGGCGATTCGGCGAATGTGCGACGCGCGGAGGTCCGGCATCTTGTACTTCTCGAGCGTGGTCGCGGAGGCTGCGGCGAGCGGCAACGGCGCCGCGCTCGCGCTGGTAGAGAGCGTCTGAACACCCGCGCTCTCGTCAATCGGCGGCCGGGAGGTGACTTGTTTCTTAGGCGACTGCGACGTTTTCGAGGAGCAGGTCGAAGATCAGTCGGCGCGCCAAAGAGATCGCTCTCGCGATGCACAAGGCACAACAGACTGCCTACCATCTTGGGAGGAAGGACCGGCGTCGAGGCCGATGTGGCAACCTGGTGGTGGACACAAACAGTGGCGTCGTCGGTTCGACTCGCCGAGGTAATTGCGACGTTGCACGCGAGCACCAGTACGCTCGCTCACCTGAGCGTGAGCCAAGAGCTCTTCGAACCAGCGCAGCGTCTTGGTCACACAAGCTTCCTGGATGCTCGGGAGCTACACACTCAGAGTAGAGGAGGGCAGCAGTTAGCAGCGGTACGCTCCGTATCCGCATCGGCGGACCTGCTCCGGGAAGGAGGAGAAGCGAGCCGCTCACCTTGGCAGCTCTGCACGCTGCGAGCATGCTGCGGAGCGCAAAGTATTGCACGACGGACCGCTTGTGCGCCTCGTCCCTCTCGTACCCTGTCGGCTCGTGCATAGCGAGGAACTTGAGCAGTCGACTAAACGAGCCGTTCTGCTCCTTCGTGATGCACAGCTCGTCTCTCGTGGGGACGTCTTCTTGCGAGAGCGCGAGACTCGCGCCATCGCTGAGGATCTCTGGACAATTGCAGCGCAAGGCAGACTTGAGTCAGACGACCTCACCCCTCCCTCTGACTTCAATGAGACGTGAAACATACCCGATACACTCAGGTGCTGAAGCGCAGGTGGTGCCAGCCGCTGTGAGTACGTGGCTCTGCGGGGCCAGCCACGGAACGAACATCAGTCGTTCCGCTGCGTGGTGTAGCGAGTTGCAGACGCGCGATCTCATCTCAGCGAGCTGTCGCCAGTGCCCGTACATGAGTCGGTCGATCTTCTCGGCCGAGGAGACCGCCGCCATGCTTCTCTTGAGTCAGGCGATCACGCTCTCGTGCAAGGGCGAGCGGACTCGCCTCACGTGGGTACCAAGCAAAGGACAGTGAGTGGTGCATGGAAATAGGCTTGTTCCAAAGTTGAGATGACCACGTCAACGGCGCCACTGCTCTCGTCTTGGCGGAGCACTGACGCGATCCTACTTGTCCTTGAGGACCCTGCTCGCGTTAGAGCGGCGCGTGCCTTGCGGCTCGAACTTGCGCGGCGTGAGCACATCGACGATCCCGAACTCGTCCTCGGACGCAGCGCGCTCTCCGTTGCTGCACGAGTCGAGCGAGCTGGTAGAGGCGAAGCTCTTGGAGCTGTGCGTCCGCGTCATGCCCCTTGAGTCCCCAAGCCAGCCCCGGGTGCTCGAGCTCGCTTGGTGGGGAACGTCGGTCATTCGTCGGTGTCCGCCAGTCGGTGCGACCGCGCGAGGGTGCCGGAAGAGCGGGAGGCGGCCGTCGTCGAACGCCTGGATGAGGCGCCGGATGCTCGCGTTCTTTGCGACTTGGAACGGCGTCTTCCCGCGGTGGTTCTTCGCGCGCACGGCTCGTAAAATCACGTCGAGCGTGTTCTGCTCCGCGCAAGGCACGTGGGCCTCGAGGAGTGTGTGGACGGCGTCGTAGTGGTTCCTCCTCGCCGCCCTTCACACAGTCATCAATCCCACTCAGTGAAACAAGATGGTGCGCTCACTGCGAGGGCCGACGAAGCCAACAGCAGCTGCGAGCGCACCAGTGGAGCGGAGTATCCCCCGCGCTATCGGTGATGTCGTGTTTGAGTCCGCTTTGCAGCAAAAGGCGGATCTGCAGAGCGCGAGTGAGCGAATCCCCCCCCATCAACAGACTCTCACTGCGCATGCGCGCACCACTTGCTCGTGCCCTCGTCTCGCCACATCGTGCAGCAACGAGAACTTGTTGCAGTGGCTGTCGACATCGTGGACGTACGCTCCCTCTTCGAGCAAGAATGCGACCAAGTGCTGCAAGGCGAGCACCAGACACCGCCAACCCGACACGTCAGCTGACTTGTCGTTCAAACAACGACCACTGCATACGCTGAAAGACTCCCACCTCGTGCCCCCACCAACACGCGATCTGAATCAGCGTCTCGCCGTAGTCGGAGCGCGCTGTCCGCAGCTCAAAGTCGTAGCCGAGCCGCCGCGCCTTCTGCATCTCGGCGAACACCATCGTTCGCACGATCTCCACCGGCAGCCCCTCTTTCACAGCTTCCCAGATCGACAGCTTCGCCGCCGAGCGCCGGTGGAGATCTCGCTTGTGCATCCTCTCGATCAGCGCCAACTTCCGAGCGACCGCGTCCTGGCGCGCGGCTTCAGCCGCGAGTTCTGTCTGCAGGTCGGCCTGGCGCTTCTCGAGTCCCTTTTGCCAGCCTTCGCGGCACTTGGCGAGGAACGCAACGTACGCCTCCGCTTGGTCCACACGCGCTCGCTGCTGCGCCTCGAGCTGCGCGCTCTCGCGGTCTTCGGTCTCCATCAGCGCTGTCTCTCGCTTCTCGACCTGCGCCAAGCGGACGACGTGCAGGAGGTGGATCTTGTGCTCCAGCCGCTGCTCCATCTGGCGAACGCTAGTCAGCGCCGCGGAGGCCTCCGCGTGCCACTCTTCGTACCGTTTTCCCGCAGCACTCGTAGCGTGAGCGTTGAAGTCCGTCAAGCCCATCGCGCGGCGCAGAGCGGCCTCCGCGTGGGCGAAGACGTCGTGCAGATCGTCGAGCTGAACGGCCTTCACGATGCGGGGGTCCGCGAGCGCGCAGAGCTCGTGCTGCTTCCACCTCTGCAGCGCGGCGGTGGCGTCGTTGACCCGCCGGACGTCGAGCTCGAGGAAGTAGCTGTTCATGAGGAAGATACTGCGCAGCAGCGCCAGGCAGTCGCTGCGTGCCTCCGCCATGGCGTCGTGCAATTCTTGCGCGCGGACGATCTTCTCTCCTGCAAACTCGATCTTCTTGACGTGCTCACCACGGTTCGGGAGCACGAGGATGCGGTCTTGGAGCGCGTCGAGCGCCGCTGTCCAGGACCTAAGAAGCTCGCGGAGGTGCGGGAACTCGTCGTTCTCCTGCTCCGAGACGAGCCGTCGCGTCTGGATCTCGCTCTGCACCTCGTCCATCGCACGCACCAAGTCGGCGATCTTTCGGTTGATCACGTCTGGGTCCGTGATGTCGCGGAGGTGTGAGCGCTTCGTCTCGACGGCTTTGTTCGCGGCGCGCTGTCGAACCGCGCACTGGATGGACAGTGCAGCGCTGCTCTCGGCCTCGCTTTGCTGGTGCCGGCCGTCGTTTGTTGACGAGCCGTGTTCGACACCAGCAGAAATAGTGTAGTCTGCACCGTCGTCGCCTCCATCACCTGCTGCCCGCCCCTCGTCTTGCAACGACTGCCAGTCTTCGTTCTCTTCGTTGTCGACCCCATTTCCTTCTTCGCCAGCATCGACTCGGCCACCTCGATCCTCACAGTCCCCGCCACTATCATCAACACCTCCTTCTTCTTGAGCGATGTTGCAACTGCTCTCGCTTCTCGAAGCTGCAGCGGCATCGCGCGACCGCTTCCCCCGAAACGCGCTCTGGATCACGACGGCGCCGCGGGTTTCGGGGTTTGGATCAACGCCGCCAACAAAGTCGGGCGGCCGCTCCCACTGTACGGCACCGGAGACTATGTTGTAGTAGTAGTGCTGCTGCGACCGCGGGTCGAACTGCTGGAGCCATTCGGCGCTGGCGTCGCCGGGAGGAGGAGTCGCCTCCATGTTGTCAACAGGATGCTTTGTGTGTGAAATGGCTACATCGTACTTACCGAGAGCGACTACAGTGTAATTTCCGGTTCAGTCGGGACGACGGTCCGATATTCAACGGTCCGGACCGGTCGCCAGACACTCACTTTCTCTTGCGGATTGTATGCACACTTGGCGTTTGTATGGAGGTCGACTGAGCTCCAACGAGCCATTCATTTCGCCGCCGCAAGCACGCATTTTCTGGCCGGAGTCATTCGCATTCGCCTGTCAACGAGTCAATATGGTACGGCTGCGGCGTGTCGATCTATGTGTGTGTGTGTCTCTGTGTGACGGCGGCGGGGGCGGTGGCGAAGGCGGCGATATGAGAGAGAGAGAGAGCTGCTGCTGAGAAGAACTCGAGGTGCCTGCTCCGGGTCCGCAACGACCAGCAACTAGCAAACGAACAGGCTGAGCAAGTGAACGGATGGAGCCCCACACTCGCAAGCACCCCCGACTGCAGTCGAGCGAAGGGCAACCTGGAGGTGCCGTCACTAGCCGAAACGAGCCTTCCGAGCAGCGCGACAGCAGCAGCCACTCAACACAGGTCACGCAACACGCGTAGCCTCGACGGGCACCGCGGGCGGGAGTCAGTCGCAACCTGCAGCTCGCTTACCTCCTATCGTCGTCCGTCGCCAGCGAACCCGTTGGCAACTCCTCTCTCTCAGCGCTCTCCTGCTCTGTCGTTGAAACCCTCCACCGCTGCCGTCGCCGACTGCCCTGCCACGAGTGTGAACGCGCGTGCCCCCTTTCTCCCTGGTGCGCGAGCCTTGTGAGCTAACTGCGTTGTGTTCCTCCTGTGTGCGTGGCGACCGGCAGCCTTCCCGCCTTTCGAAGAACCGCAAGAAACGCGGACACGTGAGCGCCGGCCACGGTCGTATCGGCAAGCACCGCAAGCACCCAGGCGGTCGCGGTAACGCCGGTGGCCAGCACCACCACCGCATCCTCTTCGACAAGTTCCACCCGGGTTACTTCGGTAAGGTCGGCATGCGCCAGTTCCACATGCTGCGCAACCGCACCCACTGCCCGACGGTGAACGTCGAGCGCCTCTGGACGCTCGTGTCGGAGAAGACGAAGGAGCAGGCGCAGGCCAGCAAGGACGGCAAGGCGCCGGTCATCGACGTGACCAAGGCGGGCTTCTTCAAGGTGCTCGGCAAGGGCCGTCTCCCGGAGATCCCGCTTATCGTCAAGGCCAAGTTCTTCTCGGAGGAGGCCGAGAAGAAGATCAAGGCGGCCGGCGGCGCGTGCCTTCTGACCGCCTAAGTGCGCGCGCGGCAGACACGCTTGGAAGTATCGGGAGGTGCGAAACCACACGGGGCAATACACTCTGGATTGATCTCACCGATCGGTCCATGCGAATGAACACTCCACGTCTCGCTGCGCTCCGCTTGGCCTGTGTGTGACCGCCCGACCTCCAAAAACCACCGCACCCCCTCCTGTCTTAGTGACGTCACACAAGCGGGGTCAACCGTCGCGCGTCACGGCGCCAGCTCGCGCCAGAGAAGCTCCACGAGGCGCCCGACGTCGCTCGCGTGTGGTGATTGCAGCAATAGGCGCGAGGCGTTCGCCTCCAAGTCGCGCACGTACAAGCTCGAGCGGAACGCATATGACTGCTCGTTGCTGCTCTCGTTGCTGCTGTGCACACATGTGACACGGCACACACGCCCGCGCTTCATCGTGGAGAAGCTCAGCAGCTCCTCCAGACAGCCGTCACGGTGGGTTGCTGCCCTGTCGTCGAGCAGCAGCGCTGCCTCGTCCTGCGCGCAACGGGCGTCCGACGCGAACCGGACGTCGAAGCATGTGACGTCGTCGTGCTCAAGCGCCAGCAGCGCCGCCGCGAGCGGGTCGCCTTCGAGTTCGGTTTCTTCGTCCTTTGTGTGCGGTGGCGCGTCGCCCAGCGCCAGCAGCTGCAGCTGGTGGAACCAGCGCGCGAGCGGAGTCAGCGGCGCGTCTCGCAGCTGCTGTGCAACGAAGCCTGTTTAGGAACTGAAGCGTGAGGACACCGCGCGCATGCCGAGCACACAGCCGTTGTCCACTCCAGCGACCATCATTCTCTCGCCGCACCTCGTCCGTCCACCACAGATTGCAGCAGCGCGAGCTCTCGCTGTTGTTGCTGAGTGCGCGAGTTGCTGCTAGTGGCGCTGGCTTTATATTCTCCATAGGAGTGATTGTCTGCCACATCGCGCGCCAGCAGCTCGCGTTGTCGGCGCCGCCAGCTCTTGCGGTCGCGCCAGCTTCGCGCATGATCCATTTCCGATCAAACTGTCAAAAATGGCGTTTTTAACTCGGCGTCATTTCCGCTTTTTAGTCACGCACGCACGCACAAATGCTGCGCTCCGGCGCGCGCCATTCGCTGGCCGCTGTCGCCGCCGCGCGCCGCCGGTCGTCGCCTGCTGTTGCCGCCACCACCACCAGAAGCTCGTCGCTGCTGCGCTCGGTTGCACGCGACGCCGCGACGCTAGAGGTACGCTTTGCGTTCTTCTCTGCGCACTGCCCGCTGCCTTTCGACGCCAGACTCACCCTTTGCTTCAGTTCTTGCTGGAGACGCTGGCAAGCGACGTGCGGCTTCAGGAAGCGTTCAACGCGTTCACAAATACAATCGTCGAGTGCCACGCGCGTGACGCTGTCGTTTTCACCACGGGGATCGGCAAGTCGGGCGTCGTTGCGCAGCGGCTCGCGTCCTCCTTGGCTTCCATCTCTGTCCGCAGCCGCGTGCGTTGCTCGCGCGTGTGTCCATTGCGCCAGGTCAGCAGTGTGCGAGTGCGCGTGTGTGCGTGAAGACTAACAAACCCCTTTCTCCCCCGTTGCGTGGCTGCAAAACTGCGCAGTACATTCACGGGTGCGAGTGGATGCACGGCGAGCTGGGCAACCTGCGCGAAGGCGACGCGGTGCGTCCATTTGAGTTGAGGCTCCTGGGCCGCGTGGGCGCGCCGCTTACTGACGGAAGTGCGCTCGCAGGTGGTGATTCTGTCGCACAGCGGGGAAACGGCCGAGCTGCTGCCACTGCCGCCGCTCTTCAAGCAGTCCGGGTGCGCGGTGCTGACGCTGACGGGCTCCGCCGACTCGGCGTTGGTGCGCGACAGCGACGTGGTGCGTGCGTGCGTGCGTGCAAGCGAGCAGCTGCCACTTGCGCCTCTCGACTCAAGTGATTTGACGCGTCGTTTGCTGGTGTGCGCAGCCGATGATCGCGCCGGCGCAGGACCCGAGCGAGTGCCCTGTGCCCTCGCGCAGCATCATCGCGCAGGTAGAGGAGCTCTCGCTGTTGAGCACATCGGGTGACCGGCAAGTGGGGGCTCGTGGCGGCTCTGAACGCGCAGGTGCTCACTCGCTCTCTCACTCGCTCGTGTGCGTAGGAGTCGATCGTCAATGCGCTGGTGGAGCAGCTGGTGGAGACGCTGGACGACCGGGCGGCGATGTTCCGCCGGAACCACCCGGCCGGCACGATCGGCTCGCGCTTTCGCTCGTCGACCGGCGCGCGCCTCCGGCCTCCTGAGCAGTAGCACGGCGTGCAGTGGGCGAGCGATTCGACTCGATAGAGATAGAGAGACACTGTCAACAGCTGAGACGACACCGATCGATCCGGTGTTGGAGGTGCTGCATACAAACTTCAAGTTGTGAATTCCGTTGTGAATGGGAACCGTCGCGCTGCTGCAGTGTACTGACGGCCCGGAGACGAGATGACAGACAGCGGCAACCGGAGCGCTCGCCTGCAGCCGCAGCCCAAGCTCGAGCTCCTCCAGCTGCTCCTGTCGAGCGACCACGACCGCCGCGCGCCGCCGAAAGGCAAGTCCGACAGCTGGGGGAAGCACTTCCAGGACAAGCAGCACCCCACACGCCCTCAGACGGCGCGCAGACCGATCGACGCCGTCAGTGAGCGCGGAACGCCCCCAGGATGTCTCCCCGCGTCCCCGCGCCTTGTCACTGCTGCGTCGCCTGCGTCGACGCCGAGGTGCAGGAGCGCTGGCGCCGGCAACACGAAGGCGTCGCCCTCGCGCACACGCCCGGCGCTGAGCTTGAGCGAGCACCTGCAGGACGCCAGGCCGAGCTTCAAACGCCCGCTCGCATCAACCGCCAGCGCGCACGCTGAAACGCCGCGAGCGCCACTGGCGCACGCACACTCACCAGAGGCGCTCGCCAGCCGCCAGGTCCCGGTGCGAGACGAACGCGGTGGCCGCGACGCGTCCGGCGCCGCGCTGGAGGTGAACCCTCGCGCGCGCGAGCACGTCGAGGTGAAGGCGTGCATGCTCGCGTACATGCACCGGATCAATGTCGACGAGCTCCGGCAGCTCAAGGAGCGAGCGCAGCAGGAGCTCGAGCGCGTCAGGCTCCAGCGGTTCGTCACGCGGTCGGGGATCGCGGGCGACGGGAGCGAGTTCGACGCCATGCGGCGCAAGACGTCGTTCCTGCTGCGCCACTTCTTCTCGCTAGACGACGGGTGCGTGCGCTCAGCTGCTTCTGCCGCGTCAACGCGCAGTGGGCTCTCTCTCTCTCTCTCTCTCTCTCTCGGGGTCTCTTGGATGCCAACGCAACGCTCACGTGCTCGGGGTTCTTTGCTCGCTGGGAGACAGCGCCTCGCAGCAGCAGGAGCGACTGCTGTACGACATTGTCGACGACTGGCTCTGCAGGGACAGCGCGTCGCCGGACGAAGTCGCGGCGCTCTGGACGTCGATCACGCGCCACATCGAGCAGTCGTGTGCGTCCGCTTGCTGGGTGCTGCAAGTCGCACTGCTGTACTGGATCGCCCACTCACTCACTCACTCACTCACTCACTCACGCCGCTTGTTGCGTGGCGGTAGATATCCTGCGGCGCAAGCTCGTGGCCGCGTCCGACCCGAACCGCCTGTCGGTCGCGATCGCGCTCGACTGCCTCAAGAAGCTCGCGGTCCGCCTCCCAGAGTACCAGCGCGTCCTGGACGTCGTGGTCTGCGTCCTCGAGTCGGGGCTCTTCGTCCGAGCCGGGGAAGGCGGTTTCGAGCCCATGGCCGCCGCACCACCGCGCAGCTCTGACGATCGACGAGCGAACCGCCAGCGGTTCTACTTTGAAGAGTGCCAGGCGCTCGAGCGCGCACTCGACGAGGCGCACGCCCTGGCAGCACAGACAGCCGAGACGCGCCGCACAGACGCCCAGCTGAGCGTCCGCAAGCAGATCGAGCGTCTGCTGCCGCAGCTGCGCGAAGACGAGCCGCTCGAGACGGAGGAGCTCTTCCTGGCGCTGCTGCGCTCCAACATGGAGCTGCTCGCATGCCTCGCGTGCGGCGAGGTGCTCAAGCACTTCTTCCAGCGCGAGGCGCCCGCAACCAAGAAGAGCTTCTTCTACGACATGTTCCTCAAGCTCCTCGACAGTGTCGAGACGCAGCGCGTGCTGCGCGAGATCGCGGCCGCGCGGCTCGGCGACTTCCGCGCCTTCGTTCGCGAGAACCTCGACGCGATGGACGCGATCCTCATGGACGCGTCGCTGCCGCTGTGCGGGGAGCAAGCGGCTGCGCTCGGAGCTGGCGGCCGGCCGGCTCCAACGACGAAGTCTGCCGCTGCCGCCAGCCAGCCGCTGTTTCAGCGGCTCATTGAGCGCCACCCGAGCGAGTTCGCCGCGGTCTTATGGCACTCACCGTTCCTCACTGCGCAGATCTTCCAGGCGAGTGTGTGCGTGCTCATGCGTCGTTGTGTGACTACTGACAACGCTCTCTCGTGTATGCAACTGCGATCAACAGGACTCTCAACCGCTCGTTGCGCGAATCCTCGAGCAGAACATTCTCCTCGTCTCGCAGGTGCTGCTCCAGCGCAGCGACGTGCTGCTCGCGCTGCTCCACCACACGCTCCGAGACAGCGCTGCGGTGCTCGAGGAGTTCGTGGCGAGCCACCCGCGCGCGCTCGCGGAGCTGCTGGCGAATCGCCCGGCGGCGCTCGCGGACGCTGTGAAGGCGAACCCCACGATCCTCTCAGGTACTGTACGCCTCGCTCGTCGGCGGTCTCGCGGCGTCGCACGTCTCACTCGTCACTTACGAGCTTTGTCTCGACAGATCTGCTCCTGTCGTGTAGACCCACGGTCGCGAGAGTGCTGCTGACGGCACCAGAGACCGTGAGCTACATGCTCAAGACGACACCGAAGCTGCTTACGCTGGTCCTGCACAACGAGCCGTCGCTGCTCGCTCTCGCGTTCGCGCTCGCACCGCAGCTGCTGAGCGAGACGCTGGAGAATCACCCCGAGTTCTTGCTCGACGTTGCGCTGCGACGACCGGCGCTTGTCACGCGCTTGTTCGCGACGCACCCAGACCTGCTCATGGCGCCGCTCGAAGCGAACCCGACGCTCTTCTCCAGCTTCCTCGTGCGCCACCGCGCGATGCTCCCGGACCTGTCGGCCCCGGACTTCCACCCGCTGCTCTTCCAGCTCGAGAGCACCAAGTTCGTGACGGCGGCGACGCAGACGAGCACGCGCTTGATGAAGAGCGCTGTCGTCCCGCTGCGCATCCGCGAGCTCCTCCAGTGCCATGAGGAAGACATGCTGACGCTTGTCCGAACGCCGGCGACTGTCGCTGTCACTGCTGCCACTGTCGCTACTGATGATGGCGCGTCAGCGAGTCCGTCGCGGAAGAAGTCGGCGATGGCAACGCCCGACGCCCCGCCTCCGTCCCTCTCGAGTGACGACGACGCATCGCGCACCGCAGTGCTGCTGCTGCTGTCGCCGAGCGAAGTGGTGCGCGAGATCGCGCGCCTGTACGTCGCCAAAGTTGACGCGGACGCACGCGACGACAGCTGCGGACGCGAGCGACAGGAACTGAGCGTGTTCGCCAAGGCCGCGTACCTCGTGGAGCTCGGCTTCACGGCCGCCGCGCACGCAAAACTCGCGTCGCTTGTGCGCTGCGCGGTCCGCGACGCCGCCGGCCACTCGCAGGAGAAGGTGCGCATCCAGTGGTTTCTGCGGTTCGTGCGCGCGGCGCCAGCCAGGAAGCCGACGCCGATGCGACTGCACCGCGTGGCGCTCGACTTCTATCTACTCGTGCTCCAGCGCCTCATCCCGCGCGAGGAGCTCCAGCTCCGGCTTGGGGACGAGCCGTACCACGCGTGTCTGGTGGCTGCTGGCGCGTTCCGGGAGCTCGTGGACGAGCCGTTAGTGAGTCGCTTGCTCACCAGCCCAGCGCAGCGCCAGCAGCTGCTCGTGCTGCAGGTGTCGGAGCGTGACGCCGAGTTGCTCATAACGCCGTCTGGGGAGCACTCTGGGGCGGGCGCACCACCTCACGCGAAGCGTCGAGACAGCACGCTGTCGGTGCAGCTCCAGCACGCGCCGGCCGACTCGATGCTTCATGTCGACGACGTCCTCGACGCGACAATGCGCGTGTGGCTCCAGCACCAGGCGAGGTGCGTCGTCGACGCGGGCTCCAGACTAGCGGATGATGTGACGGGCGAACTGACGTGTGAGCGCCGCCTCGTGTCGTGTGGTGGAGCGCGGCCACCACCCCAGAGTGCGAGAAGAGTGGTCGGTGCTCTTCCAGCGCGCGAACCCGGACGGCTCGGGTGTGATCCACTTTGGCGGTGCGTCCGTCGTGGCTGCTGCTCGCACTCGCGCCTGTGTGTGTGTATGTGAATGTCGAGTAGTGAGTGAGTGAGGAACACGCCTGCGTGTGTTGGCTGCTTCGCAGCGTTCGCGGCGCTCGTGCGCTCCCATCTCGAGTTCCTGGACGACCGACAACTCGTCGACGTCTTCCACTCGTGCGGCGAAGAGAACGAGCTGGGCGAGTTCGCGCTGCTGCCGGTGCGTTCTCCGCCCCCAGGACACACACACCACCACGCAACACTGAGCGCGAGCACGCAAAGGCGACCCATTGACTGACCCTGTGTCTATTGCTGTTGTTGTGGTGGTGCATTGTGTGTTGTCGACGTGTGTGCGTGTGTGTGTGTGTGTGTGTGGGGGGGGGGGGGGCCCCCCGGGGCGACTT
>SMMQ01002042.1:0-22091 GCA_008271595.1 [Pythium] brassicae (nom. inval.) | reverse complement strand
TGCGGCGGTCGTGAAGCGCAAGCGTGCGTCGTTGAACACACGCACGCACACCCGACGATGCTCGTGTATATAACTTACCTGCCGCCATAGCCACGCCTCGTGCGCGTTTGTGCGTTCGGACGTCTGTCTGCGCTAGCACGCGGCGTCGTCTGTTGCCTGCCGCACTCGGGACCGCGTGGGCGGCAGAAGCGCAAAGAGCGCGGGCGGTCGCTCCTCCTGTAGCGCTATGGCGACGTCGTACGCGCTCGGGCGCTGGAGCGGATCCAAGTGCAGCAGCTGCTTGATGATCACGCCGACGAGCGGCGGGATCACGATGAAGTTCTGGCACAGAAAGCACGCGCGCTCGTCCGGGCACTTGGCGTCGATGTGCGCGAACACGATCTTGCGCCAGTTGGCGTTCGACGTGAGGAACGACGGGCCACCGCGGAAGCCCCAGACGACGCACTGCACGAGCTGTTGCACCAACGTAGGGACAGAGAGAGAGAGAGAGAGAGGGCGACAGCGTCAGCTCGAGAGTCGACAGGACACATAATACACACAGTATCCACGGTATACAGACACGCACCACGACGCCGACGCTCCAGAGGTCCGCCTGCGGACCGAGGAAGCCGGGCCGCGGCGTCGGGCGCTTGGCGTGCGCGACGACCTCCGGCGCCACGAAGAGCGGCTTGCACTTGACGCCCACGTAACCGGCGCCGACGACCTGCCGGTGGTCCATGATCTGCCCGCTGCCGTAGTCAATGATGCGCGGCTGGAGCGCCTTGTCGATCGCGACATTGTAAATGTCGAGATCCAAGTGCGCGACGCCCTGCGCGTGCAGGTACGTGAGCCCGCGGATGATCCCTTGAAAGATCTCGAGGCTCTCGCGCATCCACTCGTTCCCGGCGCCGCGGTACACGTACGCGACGCACTCGAGCCGCGTCGGGCCATCGCCGTGCGTGTCGATGAACCGCTGCAGGTGGGTGAGCATGAGCGCGCGGATCTTCTTGTGCGCGTACGACTGAAGGCTGCCGTTCGCGACGAACTCGGTCGCGAGGTACTGGTTGTGCGCGTCCTGCCCGTGCTCCCACCGGATGACGTACGGGTTGCTCAGCGGCGCGTCCACGCCCGCCATCTGCAGCTGCGCCATCACGCGCACCTCGCTTTCCACGTCGTCGCGCTGCACCTGCAGCTGCCGGCGGTCCATGGCCTTGAGCGCCACGGGCACCTGCGACTGGATCGCGTTCTCGAGCTGAAAGTAGATGCCCGCGAGCACCACGCCGCAGCGGCACATCGCGAGCTGCTTGTCGCGCCGCAGCATCGCGATCACGCCGTTCTTGCGGTCCCACGGCAGGAAGCTCGCGGGCACGCGCATCGTGAACGGCTGCGCGCGCTCCGAAATCGCCGGGTGCACGAACTCCTCGAACTCGGGCGACCCATGGCGCTCCTGGTACTGGCTCACAGCGTGCCACACGTCCATGGCGCCGGCGGGCGTGGCGAGAGGTGGACGAAGAGGCAGGTGGGCGGACAGAAGGAGAGGGGGGACGGCAAGGGGGTTGCGCGAGGGGAGTCGGTCCGGCACGGCCTCCACTTGACGCACGAGCAGCACGACGTGCGCGACCACGACCACGACCTTGATCTGGTGATGAGTGAGAAAATTGCGAAATGACAAATAACTCAAGCCTTTTCGATGGCAAAAAACCCGAACGTTATTAACAGCACACAAAAAATATTTAGTTTCCCTAATTCGAGTTGTATCCAGTATTTAATTTTAAAAAAATGTCTTGCTTTCCCAAATTCGAGTGGGATCCAGCAAAACTGGATACAACTCGAATTTGGGAAAACTAAACATTTTTTAAAGATTAAATATATAAACCCATACATTTTTCACCCAGATAATAAATCAACGAGTCCTTTGAAGGGATACATTAACTGTATCAATGTGCTGGGGTCAGATGCAAGAAGGGAGTTATAGATGACAGCGGCCTTGTGAAAGACAACATGTACAGCACATTTGAGCCCCTCAACTTACTCGGGCCAGCGAAGCGCCGTGACAGATCATCCACACAGCAGAGCCATCAAACACGTCCGAATATTGAACGAGTTATTTCGCCTCGTCATGTTCAGTTAAATGCGATTGTGAAATTCATTGGAACAATTGTGAACTCTTTTGGAATCACCTGAACCTGGTATTGTCCCAAAGCCAAACAATCCCGACAATAATTGCTATACCACCACTCAGCTCAACATTGCTGACATGGCTGCATGGACACCTCCAACCAATCCCCCTCCTGTCGGCGCCGTCGAGCTGTGCTTCCTCGATCGCCAGCAGCCGCCGCGAGCAGTTCTCAACGGTCTAGTGCGTGTGGCCGCGAAGGTGCGTCAGCTTCTCTGTGGTTCTCGTATGGCAGTTGTCGTTTGTTCATGTGGGCTGAAAGGCGTGGCTCATGGCAATCGCTGTCTTTGCAGCTTCTGCAAGGGCAAACGATTCGCGACAAACACCAGACGATGCTCAATTGGCTCGGTCGCCTTGAGCGCGTACAGTTCGCATGCGGCGAGTTGGGCGATGGATGCGAAGGGGCCATCACAGCCGACACACGCGTGGCGCTGGCGTTCGCGAGAACCGGCGGTCGCCAAGCGCTGCAGCCGGCGACCCCGCGCTTCCGCCTCGTGCACGAGTACGTACGTGAGCTCTCGAGCGAGCTCGGCGGGGTCGACGCGTACGCGAGAACGCTGCTCCCGGCCATTCTCGCGCGGCTCGAGCCAGCGCCGAGCGCCACCGCCTACAGCGCGGCGACTGGTGCTGCGAGCGACGCAAACGTCGGCGCGATCCTCAGTGGGCTGCCGGGTGTCGGCAAGACGCTGCTCGCGAAGGCGCTCTGCGAGTGCCTCGGCGTGCCCACGACATTCCTCCACGCCGCAGACGTCTTCAAGACGTTTGTCGGACAGTCCGAGGCGCAGCTCGTGCGAGCGTTCGAGCGCGCGGCCCAGCAGGCGCCGAGCATCCTCGTGGTCGACGGCATCGAGGCGGTCACGGCCGCGCGCGGAGCGTCGGCGGACGCGCAGAACGCGCTCGAGGTCGGCGTGCTCGGGACGTTCCTCGCGTGCCTCGAGCGGGTCAAGAGCTCCGGGCAGCGCGTGTTCGTGCTCGGCACGACGAGCCATCTCGACGCCATGGACTCGGCGGTGTCGTCGAACGGACGGCTCGACCTGATTGTGCGCATGGAGCCGCCGGGGCTGCGGGAGCGGCTCGAGATTCTGCGCGCGCTGACGGCGACGTGGACGCTCGACCGGGACCCAGAGATGCCGCTGCTCGCGCGCCTGAGCGACGCGACGGGCGGGTTTGTCGGCGCGGATTTGCTGAGTCTGTGCCAGAAAGCGCTCCAGTTCTGCCTTGCGGAGGCGACCGCGAGCACTGGGGGCGTGTCGACCGCGGCCGCGAGCAGCTCGAGTGCGGCCGTGATCCGGTGGAGACACTTTGAGAAAGCGCTCGCAGAGACATACCCGTCCGTGCTTCAGGCGCACCACGTCTCCCAGCGCCGGAAGCAGTCGGCGGGCGGGTCGGTTCAAAAGACAGACGCGAGTCGAGTCTCGGAGACGCCGCAGTCGGCGTTTGCCGGCGTGTACGGAATGGACGCTGCTGTCCGCACCCTCACGGTCTCGCTGCTCGAGCCGCTCGAGGACTCCAATCGCTTCCTGGCGTTCGGCACCGTGCCGCCCAAGGGGATCCTGCTCACCGGCGCGCCGGGGTCGGGCAAGACCCACCTCGCGAACGCGGTCGCAGACGAAGTGCGTCGGCGAGGGCTCGCGTCGTTCGTGTCGGTGAACTGCACGGACTTGCTCACGAAGATCGTCGGCGACACGGAGAAGGCGCTGCGCGAGCTGTTCGCGACCGCGCGCAACGCGGCGCCGTGCGTCTTGTACTTTGACCAGATCGAGAGCATCGCGCCTGTGCGGGGCTTTGACACGAGCACGGAGCAGACGTTCGACCGCATGCTGAGCATGCTGCTGGTCGAGATGGACGGCTTCAGCACGAGTCCCGCAACGATGTTCAAGAGCGTGCAGGGGCCAGAGGCTCGCAGCGCGTTCCTCAAGCAGCACGTCGTGATCCTCGCGTCGACGACGCGGAAGGAGCTGCTCGACCCGGCGATTCTCCGTCCAGGGTAAGTGTGTGTGTGTGTTTTGCGTGTGGGGGGGTCGGCTGAGGTTGTCGGCTGCACTCACCTTCTCCTCTCTGTGTGCGCGACTGGGACCGGCAGACGCTTCGACGTGCACGTCCACGTGAACTTCCCCGATGAAGGAGCGCGCGAGCAGATCGCGCTGGACGCGCTCGCGACCATCCCGCTCGACTACTCGCAGGACCCCGCGCTGAGCGACCCCCGTGCGGTCGCCGCGTACGTCGCGAAGCACTCGAGCGGCAAGTCGGCCGGCGATGTGCGTGCGCTGCTGCGCGAAGCGGCGATCGCTGCGCTGCGCGAACAGGTCGAGGCCGGGCAGTTCGATGGCTCGAATGTGCCGATCAAGTTTGTCAAGCAGACGCTGGAGAGCGGCGGGGACATTCTCGGGCAGCACTTTGGCAGCGCGCTCTCCAAGCAGCAACACAGGACAACCGCAGCGGCTCAAGGGGGAAGACGAGGGTCTCAGATGCTGCCGACGTCTCGAGATCGCCGCAGCAGGCGGTAGCTACTCAAGGAGAGCTGGTGGTTAACCACACGTCAACACCGAACACAGACGGCTCACTCAGGCACGGTCCGATCTCGAGCGCACGCAGCCACGTACTTGAGCTCTCGCAGTTGCAAGCAGCACTTGAGGCCCTGGAACAGCGTCAGGACGCCGTGGAAGACGTTCGCGCGCGGCCCCGTGAGCTGGTTCGCCGACACGTCGAGGCTCTCGATCTTGCGCTCGCGCTCGACGAGCACCCCGATCGCCGCCGCGTCCAAGTGCGAGAACTTCCTGCCACTCAATGTGATGGTGTGGGAGCTCTGCGCTTGGCGGCGGATCGAGAGCACGGGGAGCGGGCACTCGCTCGACAGCTGCAGCGACTGCAGCAGCGGATTCGCAGCTCGGGCGACCGCGACCACGCCGTTCACGCTGATCTGCGTCCCGCTCAGGTTCACGCTGATGAGCTTGCACGTTTTGGAGCGCAAGTATGGCGCCAAGAGCTCGGTGAAGAAGCCGTCGAGGAGCATGAAACCAGCGAAGTTGAGCTCGGCGGCGTTCTTGTCGAGGATGGCGCGGATGCGGCTCAGGATCACCTCGCCCTGCGGGCTCTTGAAGTTCCCGTTCTTGTGCATCGCGCGCGCGTCGTAGAGGAAGATCTGGAACGGATCGGTGATTGCGCGCCGCTTCTCCTCCTCTGCGAGCTTCTCGAGCTCATCGCGGCTCACTGGCGGGTTCGTTCCTGCCTTCGCTCCGCCGTTGGGGCCATCGCCGAGCTGCTGCTGGTTTGCACGAGCTCCGTGGTGGTTGCGCTGCAAGCCCTCGGCGACGCGCGGGTCGACCGACTCGATGCGCGCGAGCAGCGAGCACCCTCGCGTCCCGCGCACTTTGATGCGCGCAGGCGCCAGTGGGTCGAGGTCCATGCGGGTGAGCGAGCGAGCTGCTATTCCTGCGGCGCAACTTACGTATTGTGTGCACAGACGAGAGCGCGAATGGAGTCGTCCTTCTCACAGGGCTGGTTGGTGCATCACTGGCACTTCCGTGTGGCTGGCAGCGCGTCGCACTGAAGCTCCGGTCTCCACGTTACCTGCCCAAGCGATCGGGGTCTGAAAGATCACGCGTGAACAGACGCGCTGACGACCCGCGACGCGGCGACGTCGCCTTCTGTGCGGCTTCTCTGCTCGCAGCTTTGCTCTCTGCACAACCCGCAGGCATGAGAGAGAGCGAGGACTCGGTCGGTGCCCTCGACGACTCTCGAGCCAGGCGAATGCGGCGTGGAGCGCGCCGCATGGACTCCGTTCGCCCACGCAAGCGACCCGGCGACTTGGTGCTGCTGGCGACGATAGGTTGGGCCGTTCTGATGCTGCTACTGCTGCCGCTCGCGCTCGCGACCGAGCCCGTGCCTCAAGCCGCCGACATCGTCACGGTTGTTAACGCGGACACACAAAAGGCACGTCTGCAGCTGGGACGCGTGCGTCGCGAGTCTTCGACGCTCGTTCTCCAACCTCGTTCGCCACCTGCTGACTGACTCACTGCATCTATGCGCATCGCTTACTCTCCTCTTTAGGACATCCGCTTGGACGCGAACCTCTACATCCCTGATGGCGGCGAGCTGCTGCTGAACATCCAAGTGCCGCCGGAGGAGATCCGAGTGGACGGCTACGGACCAGCGAAGGTCACGCGCGTGTACTCGGACCACGCCGACGGGGTGTGGGGCGTCGGCGAGCTCATCTTCGTCTTTGTCGAGTTTACGAGCGCCGTCGAGGTCGTCGGCGCCCCGAGTCTCGTCCTGCGCACCGGCTGCCACGCGTCTACTTGCCACACGCGCGAGGTGCAGCGCCTGCGGTGTCAGGCGACGGCCGGGAAATTCGCGGTGGGCTTTGCCGACCAGGTCGTGCGCAACATCCCATACGACGCGAGCCAGCGCACGCTCGCCGACTACCTCACGCGCATGACGCAGCTGGACCAGGTCTCAGTCGAGTACAGCATCAGTGACACTGCGTGCACGTTCTTTGGCAACAACATCACGGTCACGTTCGAGTCGGTGAACATCGACGGCAGCGACGGCGATTTGCCCGAGATGACAGCCGACAAGGAGAACGCGGGGGGCGACGGCGTCAACCTATTCCACATCCGCTTCAAGCCCCCGACGCTGACGGCGCAGGCGTGGGAGATCCAGAAAGGCAACAAGGCGCCCGACCGCGTCGCCACGTTCGTGGGCCAGCCCGAGCCGAAGACGCTCAAGTTTGCCTACACGGTGCTGCCCGGCGACAGCTCGTCGCGCCTCGAGTACGCGAGCACCGACTCGCTCGAGCTGTCTCTTCGGGGCGTCAGTGACGATAGCGCGAAGGTCTACAACGCCAACTCGCGCAGAAGCGTGCGCGTGAACGCGAAGCTGCCTCCGCCGGGGTTCTTTGGTGACTGGGAGCGAGGCGTCGGCAGCAGCTTGTCCTCCACGAATGCGCTCAGGATCGACGTCTCGCGGCCCGTGGTCACCGACGTGACGTCGCCGCACGCTGACGGCACGTTCGGGATCGGCGAGGAGATTCTCGTCCACGTGCAGTTCTCGTCTCCGATCGTGGTCGCGGGCAGCCCCACGATCGTGCTCGAGACCGGCATCGTCGACCGCATCATCCCCTTTGTGCAAGTGCTGAACGGGAACATCGCGCAGTTCAAGTACATCGTGCAGTCGAAGGACACGTCTCCGGACCTCGCCTACGCGGGCACGAACGTGCTCGAGCTCAACGGCGGCTCGGTCAAGCGCATGTCGACGAGTCCGTCGACCGACGCAAACCTGAAGCTCCCTCTCAACGGCGACCAAGGCAGCCTGTCTGTCAACAAGAACATCGTGATCGACACGACGGCGCCGGAGGTCGTGGACGTCACTGCCAGCTCTCCGGCTGGAGTGTACACTGCAGGTGACGTGGTCGAGGTCGCGATCACCTTCAAGGCGTCCGTTGTCGTCACTGGGTCTCCGGTGCTGGTGCTCAGCACAGGAACTGTCGGCGTGTTCCCAGGGTTCGCTGCTTCGAATGCAGCGGGGTACCGAGTGGCCGTGTACTCCGCCGGGAGCGGCACCCAGACACTGTCGTTCCGGCACACAGTGCAAATCGGAGACTCGTCGCTGGACCTGGACTACGCTTCCACGACGGCGCTGCAGCTGAACGGCGGCTCGATCAAGCGGCTGTCGACAACCCCTGTGACCGATGCCGATCTGACCCTCGCGGCTCCAGGGACAGCAAACAGTTTGGCCTTCAGCTCAGCCATCGTGATCAACACAGATGCCCCGCGCATTCTTCAAGCTACGCCGATCACTCGCGACGGCGTGTACCGCGCTGGCGACGTCATCTCGTTCGCACTGGTGTTCGACTTGCCCGTTGTCGTGCTCAGCGCTGCCACGATTCTCATGGGCGTCACCGAGCCGGAGCGATGCGCTGCGTTCTCTGGGAAGGGGAGCGGCACGACCGTGCTCGAGTTCACATTCGTGTGCGGCCCCAACGATCAAGCCGCGGTGTTTGACTTTGTAGACTCCCAGGCACTGCGCGCGTCGATGGGCTCGATCTTCGGCGACATTCTGCGCAAAGCCGCGATTCCGACGTTGCCCGCTGTGCTTACGCTCCCGCCGACAGGACTGACGTCAAAAGGCATCTCGATCGATCAGACCTGCGAGCGCGTTGTAGCAGTCATAACCAGCCACGAAGACGACACGATCGGCACGGGAGAATTCGTCGAGCTGCTGGTGCAGTTCTCTGCGAATGTGGATGTGGACACGACGAACGGAACGCCGACGCTCGTGCTGGCGACTACGAAGGAAGCCGTGTACGTGGGCGGAACAGCATCGAAGGTGCTCGTGTTTCGTTACAGCGTGAAGGCGGACGATGCAGCGGTGCGTCTCAACTACGACGGCGTGTATGCGCTTCGCCTCAATGGTGGAGCGATCACCGCCTCTGCGACCCATCGGCTGGTGTCGACAGTGCTTCCAGCGCCAGAGTCCAGTCCACTCGTGCTGCAGAGCGCGGTTTACGTTGACACGGCGCCTCCGAGGGTGATCTCTGTCGCAACCAAGACGCTCGATGGGGTATACACAGTCGGAGATGTTCTCGTAATCTCTGTCAAGTTCAGTTCACTGGTCACATCCGCCGCCGACACAACAGTGTCGGGCGTGCCGACACTGCTGCTGAACGTCGGGGACGATGACGCCTTCCAGACGCGATTCGTCGCGAGCGAAGACAACGCGCTCTACTTCTCGTACACCGTCCCCTCTGGCCACTCAATTGCGCGCTTGGCGTACTACTCGCGCGTCGCGCTCAAGTGCGCCGGTGGCGCCGGAGCGAACCAAGTGCCAGCGCAAGACGCGACTGCTCCGAGCGCCGCGGTCTTGGGGACCCGCATCTTCGTCGCATGGAGCGAGGTCACTACAGCCGGTGCGAAGGCTCAGATCCGCGTGAAGTCGTTCGACGCGCGCCAGTTCCCGCCAAACTGGGTCGCGGAAGACGGGGGCGGCAACGTTGTGTCAAGCGTCCAGTTCGACGGACTACAGAGTGCGATGGCGCCGTCGCTGCTCAGCCTTGCAAACAAGCTGTACATTGCGTGGCAAGAAGCAAGCGCGGTGGCGAATAACCCGACGCAAGTACGAGTCGCAGTGTACCGGGGAGTCACACCAAGCGGAGCCGGCGTGCAGCAGTGGACGCTGGTCGACAGAGCGCCAGTGACGAATGCGGGGATCAACCGTGACCCGACGCAGAGCGCATCGGCGCCGTCTCTCGCTGCAGTCGGCTCGAAACTGTACGTTGCATGGCACGAGACGAGCGCCGCGAGCAGCGTCACACAAATCCGTGTCGCTGTGTACAACGGCCAAGATCAGACTCCAGTCTGGACGTTCGTCGATGGGAACCAGCTCGGACGAGGAATTAACTACGCGGTAGCGGCTGCTGCACAGAACGTTCGTCTCCACGCGTGTGCATCCGTGACGAGCAGCGCCGTGGTGGTGTTGTACGCAGCTTGGGAGGAGCGAGACGTAGCGGCAAATGTGCAGCAGATTCGCGTCGCGGCGCTCACTGGAACTGATGCGTCACCAAGGTGGGTGTTCATCGACGGGAACACAGCGACGGGGGCCAACTACAACGTCGCTGCGACCGCAAACTCTCCCTCGCTAGCGTGCATGGGTTCATCTGTCATCGTCAGTTGGAGCGAGGCTGCAACAACCGTCGCCGGCGCTGCAGTGACACGCATTCGAGCCAAGCAGTTCAACGGGAACCTGGCGAGTCCGTCATGGAAATCACTCGACAGCAACACCGGACTGAACTTTGACGCATCCCAGCGCGCTGTCAACGCGCGTCTTCGTGTGCAAGCGATGGGAGCCGGCAGCGCGCTGTTTGCAACGTGGGAGGAGAATGACGCCACTACGGGGACGCCGCAGGTTCGCGTCGCCAGCTTTGTCGGGACGGTTGAGGCACCTCGCTGGACATTCCTCGACGGCGCACACTCCACATCGGCCATCAACGACAACGCTGCGAAGAGCGCGGGGCGGCCGACACTAGCGGTCAGTCCGGTCGCGGAGTACTCGCTCTTCGCGTTCTGGCACGAAGCACACGCTGTGACTGGGAAGACGCAAGTCCGCGGCGCCGGCTCCCTCGGATCATCTGTTGCAGCTGCTCAGTGGCAGTCTCTCCACGACTCTTGCGTGCGCCGGAGATCGTCGGCGCCTCAGACAGCGGCGAACCTGCTGCTGCCTGAACTGAGCTCTCCTGGCGCACTCGACTTTAATCGGCTCGTTCGAATCGACTCGTCGCCTCCGGTCGTACAAGACGTGGTGCTCAGTGGCGACGTCGCGCGCGTCATGAGCACAGCGCTCTCAGTGCAGACTATCGATGTGTACAACCAGGCGAGTCTCACGCAAGGCTCGTACAAGCTGGTTTACGGCGGCAGCTACGAGACAACATGCATTGACTGGAACGCCCCCGCCGCAGGGACAGGCTCGATGAAAGTGGCGCTTGAGTCAATCGCAGGACTGGCGCTCCGTGTGAGCGTCACGAAGGACACCAGCGCGTTCCACGATGGTCACCGCTTCATCGTTACCTTTGTGTTCCCCACGATGGGTCTCCGACCGTTGCGCGTGAAGGACAATGCGGCAGGAGACGGCTGCTCCACGTTCACGTGTCTGCCATCCGCGGTCTTCTTGTGCACACTTCGCAACCTGGTACGCGCGAACCAGAACGCAGACGTGACGTATCGCCCGGGCGTCCTGGACGCGCTGGTGCGCTTTACCAGGTCTGTGGTCGTGGCATCGGGGACGCCGAAGCTCGTTCTCGAGACAGGTGCTGTCGACGCCGAGGCGACGTACACTCCACGAGGTGCGCTGCAGGAGTTCGATGTCGGCACCGACGCTCCGAGTCCAATCGTGAGAAGCAGCTTCCGACTAGCATACGGAGACGTTGTCGGCGGCGGTGCAGCTGTTCACACGACTGATTGCATCGATGTCCCGCCAAAGGACGAAGACGCCGTGCAAGAGCTCTACTCGAAGCTGAAAGACGCCATTCCAGAGCTCGTCACAATCGGCATCTCGTCGATCTCTCGCAGGAGCCTTCGAAACGGGTATCGCTACAGCATCTGGCTACGCAACAGCCCCGACCTGCTCGACCTCGTGCCGGCCGACGCGTCGCTTTGCCCTCAGTTCGCAGGGAGAACGCAGACCATCGACATCTCAGCGAACGCGAAGATCCTGCAGGGCGAGTTTCAAGTCCAGTTTGGCGATTCCAAGAGCGGTTGCATCCCGTGGAACATCCGGGCTCGCGGCGGCGGCAGCCTCGCGCTGTCGTCGTTGCAGAGCATCCTCGGTGGTGCGGTGGTGCCAGGCCGTACCATCCCTCTGCAGGTCACCAAAGATCCGTCAGCGTTCGCTGTCGGGCATCGATACTTTGTCGATTTTATGAGGCTCAGCGACGCGCGACAAGATCTGCTTGTGCTCCAAGCCCCCGCGTGCGTGGCGTTCGCGTGCGACGACGGCGTTGGGAACCAGGCTCCGTGCGCTGGTCTGAAGCTCGCAGTGAACGCAGACTATAAAGCGAGGCGAGCTGTGTCTGAGACGCTGTCGTTCCGGTATCTTGTGCAAACGACAGACAACGCCAACGTGCTCGCGTACAGCAACCCATCCACCGCGTTGAGCGGGAACATTCTGCGCGCGTCCAAGACACCGAGTGTGGTCGCGAGTCTCGCGCTGCCGTCGCCAGCGCCTCCGCTGCAAAACGCTGTCGGCGCACAAGTGGCGATCGTGAGCGAGAACGACATCCCGACGGTGCTGCGCGTGTACTCGTCGAGCCTGAACGGAGAGTACACCGTCGGGGATGAGATCGTGCTGCTGCTTCAGTTCTCCGGTGTCGTCCAGGTGCAAGGGGTTCCGATCCTCGAACTCAACTCGAACGGCATCGCCGCGTACTTTGCTGGGACAGGCACAGACACGCTCGAGTTTCGCTACAAGGTTGCTGCGGGCGAGGGAGCCGCCAAGCTCGACTACGCCTCACAGCACTCGCTCGTGACCCCGAACGCCAACACGTACATCAGATACGGCGCTGCTGGTGACGGGCAACCCGCCACGCTTGACGTCAACATGCTGCTGCCGGCGCTTGCGAGCTTGTCGAGTCTCGCGTCTTCGAGCTCGATCGTCGTGGACACGGCAACTCCGACGATCGTCTCAGTGTCATCTCTGAATCCAAACACTGCTGCAGAGGCGATGGGCTACGGCGTCGGTGACGTCTTACTTCTCACAGTCGAGTTCTCAAAAGAGGTGACCGTGTTCGGAGCTGCTCCGACAATGCAGCTGGACTCGAGCGCCGCTGCTGTTGCGGCATTCACCTTCGGGAGCCACCGGCAGCTCATCGACGTGGGTGTGTACGCAACGTACCCGCTCACATCCGGACAGTTTGCGGTCAATTATGGCGAGAAACAGTCCGGGTGCGTCGACTTCAACGACGCCAACAGCAACGCTGCCTCTTCCTTCCAGTCTCGCCTCCTCGAGATTGACGCCGTTCGGGCTATCGGGATCGTGTCGGTGACGCTGCTCGCTGTCAAGAACGGCCACCGGTTCGAAGTGGTTTTCAAGATGGCACCCGCGTCGGCCATCCCGCTGGCGATCGAACCGATAGTATCAGATGTGTGCGCGCCGTTGCTTCCAGCTGCTGACCCGGTCGAGAAGCTGCTTGTGAAAGCCACCGACACGGTCGTGGTATTCCGCTATGAGATTCGAGAAGGTGATATGAGCGCAGACTTGGACTCCACTGGGGCGGCGCTCTCGCTTCCTGGCGCAGACTCGACGATACTCCGCGGATCGAGAGACCCGACGCTTGCAGCAGACCTCACCTTGCCTCCAATCGGGAGCGTGAACCGCTTGAAAGCGAAGAAGAACCTCGCTGTCGATGGATCTCCGATTCGGATTCTCGACATTGTGTCGGACTCGGCAGGTGGGACCTACGGTGTCGCGTTCCCGACGGCAGGTAGCCCAGCGGCGGTGTCTCCCGGCGAAATCCTCTTCCACTTGGTGTTTTCGCGGCCGGTGCGAGTGGAAGGGAGCCCCACCGTCGAGCTAGCAACCGGATCGCTTCAGCCGAACGGTGTGTTTATCGCGAACAGGTTCGCGGTGTACGTCAACCAGCCGCAGTCGGATCAGGTTGCGTTCCTGTACCATATCCAGGAGGGCGACGTCAGCGCAAACCTCGCGTTCCCGAACGCGAATGTGCTCGCGAACGCCAAGATCTACAGTGTGTCCACGTCGTCGTCGCACTTGGTGAACCTCGCGCTGCCTCGACTCACCGTGTCAGGGGCGACGACGATCCGCATCGACGCGAGCTCTGTTCCCACTACTGTCAAGATCTCGTCGCCACACGGCGACGGCACCTTCGGCGCCGGAGAAGCGATCGATATCCAGGTCACGTTCTCGAAGTCCGTCGTCATGCAGACCGGGTTGAACCAGAACCAAGACTACTTCGCCAGATTCCCGACGTCCACACTCTTCCAAGGCAACATCTACGTGCTGTGGACCGAGTGGGAGCGCTTCAGCGTGCGCTCAAAGAGCTACCTGTACCTCGCTGTGTTCTCGAGCGCCACCCTCGAGCGGGTGCCGACCGCCGCATTGCCGGCCGTCATCAACCGCATCCCCGACTCGTTCATCGAGCGAGCCACGCTCACGGTCTGGGACACCACGCTCTACGCTGCCTGGGATGAAAACGGGCTCATCTACTGCGCGCGGTACAACGGCGTCGCCGCGGTCACAGCGTGGACACTCATCCCAAACAAAGGGCTGAACCGGAACCTCGCACTGAAAGCCAGCGAACCGTTTTTACTCGTGCACAACCTCCTTCTCGTGCTGCTGTGGCGCGAAATAGCGCTCGTCGAGGGCGGTGGCGGACTGCAGGCGGGGCAAATCCGCGTCGCCCTGCCCAACGACGACAGAGATGCGCCTCGGTGGATCTTCCATGACGGCAACCAGCTGAGCGCCGGACTCAACAGGAACCCCCAGTGCGACGCAAAAGAGCCGACAGCTCTTGTCTTCAAGGGCACCATGTTCGTGACGTGGGTCGAGGCTCGCCTCGACGACGCGAAGGTGTACGACGTCGTGATCGCGCGGCGCAACGTCATCAATCGCGATGCGTCTACGTGGAGATATCTGGAGGCGCTGGCGTCAACAAAGCCCGCTTACGCATTCATCTCGTCGTATCGGCCGCGCCTCGCTGTGCGCCGACGCGGGTTCGAGGACGTCGCTCTTCTCCTGACGTGGTACCGCGACACAGCGGCGGACAATGTGACGGAGGTGGCCACGGCTGTCGTCTCGGACTCGAGTTGGGAGGCGTCCGTGGCTGTCGCTGAGAGCGTACCATACACGCTTGACGGCTCCCGCAACGCGCTTGTGTCCCAACAGATCAACACGAACCAGCTCGAGTTTACGAGCTGTGGTGACGCGCTGTACGCAGTCTGGATGCAGTCGCCTCTCCCGGCGCGCTCGAGTGCAGTGGCCATAGCGGTTCTCGGCGCCACGGGATCGGTCTACCACGAGTGGAAAACGCTGAGCGCCGGTAGCCTCAACCACAACCAAGTCTTCGACGCTCTCGACGCGGACCTCGTGTGCTCGTCAACCGCGACCGCAGCGTCGAGCGCGGAGGTTGGCTTGTTCTGGACCGAGTTCGACGGTTTCTCCACGAAGCTGCGCTTCCGGCACCAAAAGGTGCCGCCGAGGTCGGCGGAGCTGCCACACGGAGCCTGGGAGGAGGTATCGTCCGGCACGCCGCTGCTGAAGATGTTCACGGGCACGACTCCTCCGGGCAATGCGGTCAACGTCGACCGCAGCGGCACCGAGGCGTATGTCCTTAACTTTGTGTACATTGTCCAGCAGGGCGACAGCGCGCAGGACATTGACGTCTTCGATCTCAAAGCGCTCATCCTGAACGGCGCGACGATCCGCGACTACTTGGGGCAGCTCCCCGACTACACGCTGTTCCCACGGTCGAGCGACCCGCGCTCGCTGAGCTTCAACAAGGACATCAACGTCGACACGACCCCGCCGTTGGTCGCCGACGTGACTGCAGAGACGCTGTCGGGTGAGTACGGCGTCGGGCAGCGGCTCTTGATCCAGGTCGTATTTACTATGAGCGTCACTGTCGTCGCACCGGCTGCCTCGGATTTGCCTGTTCTGTACCTGCGCTCGGACGAGCTCCATTTCCTTGGTGCAACGCTGAATCCGGCCAAGTATGTCAGCGGATCTGGCACGAAGGTGCTCACGTTCGAGTACTTCGCGAGCGAACTGGACTACTGCGAAAAGCTCGACTACTTCAACGAGAATTCGCTCGTGCTGCTTGGCGAGTCCAAGATCCGCCGCACCTCGACGTTCCTGACCACCGATGCCCTCTTGACGCTTCCACCGCCGCGGTCTCAGCATTCGCTGTCGGGAAATCGCGCGATCTCGATAAAGGCGGTCCAACCGAGAGTGCTGCAAGTCACGGCAGTGAACGCCGACGGCACGTACCACCCGGGCGACAAGCTGACTGTGCAGATCGTGTTCTCGCTCCCGGTCGTCGTGGTTGGATCCCCGATCCTTCGCCTGGCGACTGGTCGAGAAGGTGCGACCGCGACGTTCGTTGGAGGGAACGAGACGAGAACGCTGTCGTTCTCCTACAGCGTCGCAGTTGGCGACCAGAGCGCGCGACTGGACGTCATCGATGATCGCGGCGGCAACCTGCGGCTGAATTACGTCAAGTCGCTCGACATGGCCGGCCACGCGCAGATCTTGCGGCTTTCGACGAACCCGTCCACGTACGCAGCGACCACACTGCCTGCTCCGGGGTCGCCGGGGTCGTTCTCGCTGGCAAAAGCCCTCGTTATCGACTCGATCCAGCCAGCGATCGTCAACGTGCGCTCGAGCACAAACGACGGAACGTACGACATTGGAGACGAGATCGAGCTCTTGGTCGAATTCTCGCAGAAGGTGGTCGTTGTCGGCACGCCCGAGATCGTGCTCAACGTTGCGGCAAGCTCCGTTCGAACCGCTGGGTACAGAAGCGGATCGGGCACGACAGTGCTGCGCTTCGTATACGTCCCAGCGCTGCGAGACGAAACGCTAAACATCCCGCTCGACAACCGCGACAGAACGGCGTTCATTCTGCGACCGCTGCTGGCGGGTCGCGAAATCACGATGCCTCCAGCTCGAGTGTTGTGTGCGGCTGAGACACCGACGTTGGACGCCGACTTGACGATGCCTCGGCCAGGAGTCCCGCTGCAGGCGAACTCTGTGCGGAGCCTCGTGGGGAACAACAGGAAGATCTTTGTCCGAACGGATGGCTTTCGCATCAAAGATGTCCGAGCTGACTTGCTCAGCGGAGAGGTGTACTCGCCCGGACAGAAGACCGTCGTCTCTGTCGTCTTCACTAGCGTTGTCCTCGTGCAAGGAGCGCCGAGGCTCAAGCTGAATGCGAACGCGCTCCTGCCAGTGTATGCGAGCTACACGCAAGGCTCCGGCTCGAGTGTGCTGCAGTTCCAATACGTGGTCGTGAACGGCGACAGCTGCAGTGTCCTGGACGTCGCGTCTCGGACAGCACTGGAGCTCAATGGCGGCGTGATTACAGACGAAAAAGGTGTGTACGTTCCGCTTCGACTCGGGGCTGCGTTTCAGCCTGGGAGCCTGTCGTTCAACTACCGGATCGAGATCTCGTCGACGCCACCCAGTGTGACGCGCGTGTATGCTGTGAACCCGAACGGTACGTATGGCGTCGGCGATGAACTTCAGATTGCGGTCGTCTTTTCCAGAAGGGTGACGTTCCTTGCAGGAGTCGCGGTTGTTCCCCCAGCGCCGACATTGGGGCTGCAGATGAACGCTGGCGTGCGGACGGCAGCCTACGCATCGGGAGACGGGAGTCGCACGTTGATATTCACGTACCGGGTGCAAAATGACGACGCAGCGCTGAAGCTGGAGTACGCTTCCCAGACCGCGCTCGCTGGGACGCTCTTCGCGTTGGCGACGACGTCTGTCCTCTCGGTGAACACACAGTTGCCACAGCCGGGAGCCGCAGCGCTCAGTCTATCAAGGCAGTCTTCGATACAAGTGGACTCGAGTCCCCCAAAGGTGCTTCGTGTCACGGCTGCTGACCGAAACGGAACGTATGGTCTATCCGACCGCCTGCGCTTTCGTGTCCACTTCACGTACCGAGTGGTGGTTCCAGCTCCTGTCGTCAGCTGCGGGCTCGAGCTCTCGCTCGGCAATCGCGCCGCGCGCATTGCTGCGTACGCTGGCGGATTGTCCACCCAGGTGCTGGAGTTCGTGTACACGATATTGGCCGGCGACCGCGCTGGAGAGCTCGACTACACCGCGCGCGACAGTCTCAGGTGCACAGTTCTCCAGTACAGCGCGCTGCCGACGCTTGCGGCATCCACTGAACTGCCTATGCCTGGCTCCGAGAGAAGCCTCAGCGGCACGAGCTCTATCTGCGTCGATCCGAGCGCTCCCCGAGTCACCTCCGTGTCATCGCTGCTCGCCAACGGGATCTACGGTGCTGGCCAGGTGGTCGACCTGACTATCTCGTTTTCCGAGCCAGTGCTCTTCACACGCGGTGAGCCGCGGCTGCGGCTGTCGGTTAGCTCGGCTAACCGAGCGGGCTCTGTCTTCGCGTCCTACATTGCTGGCGCTGGAACGATCACGCTGGTGTTTCGACTCACGACGCAGGACGGTGACATGGCGCTGCCGCTGGAATACGACGGCGTCGACGCGCTGTCGATGGACACAGCGGGCGGGAGGATCTTTGCCGCTGTGGGCGGGAGTCCGACGTTCCGGTCAGCCACCATGCGGCTTCCACCTCCCAGGTCGACTGGCAGCCTGAGTAACAACCGCGATATCCGGATCGACACGCTTGAGCCCCCGCGAGTGCTCGCTGTCACGAGCGCCACGCCGGACGGGATTTACACGGTGGGTGACGTTCTGAGCGTGATAGTGAGCTTCTCTACACCTGTTGCTGTTACCGGATCTCCCCGACTTGGCTTGGAGACCGGCAATCTTCTGCCTGGGTCAGCGGAATACGTGTCCGGGAGCGGCAGCGCGAGCCTCGCTTTCCAGTACGTCGTGCGAGCCGGTGACCACGTGGACCGCCTGGACTATACCCGATGTCCAGACGCTGAGCGCAGAGCTCCTGTGCGACGAGAGTGGAGCAAGCTCGTGATCTGCTCCGAGGTGGCAAATGCGCTTCAACTCGGTGCTGGAGGGAGCATCAAGCGGCTCGCGACGACCCCGAGCACTGACGCGCTGCTGGATCTCCCAGAAGTCAGTTCGTGGCCAAAGTTGCGGTTCTCTACCTCGCGTGACGACTACTTGTACATCGACCAAGTGGAAGCGGCTACAGACATCCCGGTCTCGGAACGGGCGGCCTCGCTGCCCACTGTCCAGGCAGTTGGGGGACTCTTGCTCGCGAACTTGTCGCGCTTCGGCGTCATCACCGTCGATGAGAACCCGCCGATGTCGCTGACAGAGAGCGCGTGGCTCAACCCTGAGGGTATGTCCGTGGTGTACACGTCAACGAGCGTGGTGGTGCGGACGACCGGCGTGCCGAACGGCGCGTACGGGCCATTTCCAAACATCTACAACCCTCACTCCGTGAAAGCACAGAACCACGTGTTCACGTTCCCGCGGCAGCCTGTCCTCCAGGCAAAGCCCACAGCGCTCGCGGTGGATACGCCAGTGGGGGTGATGATCAATGGCGTGCCGTTCTTCGCAAGCTCGTCTGCCGTGTACGGAAGCAACGTGATGGCGAGCTCGAGCCCTGCGCTGCTGCTGATGGACAAGTGCAACGGGTTGGTCGACAGCGGCGGCGACTACCGCTACTACGCGTCTCCGGACTGTTTGCTGCGCGAGCTGAAAGCGGACGAGCGGAACAAGCCCTCGCCGTTGATCGGCTACGCGTTCGACGGCTTCCCGCTCTACGGGCCGTACAACGAAGACGGCGCACTCTCGAGCGACCTCGACGAGTGCAATGGTCGCATCGGCTATGACGGGACGTACCGCTACCACGTGACTTTCGCCGCTCCATACTTGATCGGCTGCTTTCGTGGACTCTTGGGCTCTGGAAGCACACAACCTGAGAGTCTGTACCGGAGTATCAGCTACAGCAGCAACCTTCGCATCGACACCGAGCCTCCTCGAGCTGTTCAGGTGTTCACGAGCAAAGCTGTGAGCACTTTCGTCGCGGGCGAGACACTCGACATCGTTGTGCAATGGTCGTGGCCGGTGAAAGTGGACGTCACGGGTGGGCGACCCAGCATCGCCGTGGCAAACTCGACGCAACTAGCGCTCTTCGACGCGTCGAGAAGCACTCCACTCGCCTCCGTGTTCCTCTACAAGGTGGAGAGCGACGTGGGGCTGTTCGCGTATGATTACCGCTCGGTGGTGCTGCTGAATGGCGCTACAATCCGCCGGCTCGCCGTGACGCCAACACTGAACGCGGACTTGCGCCTTGTCAACGCCGAGACGATCCCCCGCTTCGCGTCGAAGCACCAACTCGTGCGGAACGTAAAGATGACGATGAGAGGGCTGTATCACCCCGAGGCAAGCGATCTCCAGGTCCGCTTGTTCCACGACACGAAAAGCGCGGTCGTGATTTCGAACTGCTGCCGACCGACTGACGCCTTTGGCCTTCCGGACGAGACACTTCGCGTCAATCGAGAGCAGCTGCAGGTATTTCATGAGAATCCGACGAGCGGCGTCGGGTTCGACTACGCTTTCCAGGATCTCACTGGCGCGAAGAATCTCGCTGCGGACGGCGGAGCGACTGCGTTGCAGAGCTCCACGAGTGCGTCGTGCTTTGCGTCGGAAGCCATCGACGGACGCGTGAAAGGCTACGTGTCCGACCAGACGGTGGCACGAACGATGGCAAAGCCGAACAAGACAGCTTGGTGGGAGCTACGCTTGATCAAGAACACAGAGATCGGTACTGTGCGTCTGTGGCTGGCTCTAGAGGAGTTCCTCCCAGCGGTAGTGCAGACCCTACGCGTCGACTCCAACGATGCAGTGAGCAGTGTCGATGGGTCGTTCACTCTCGTGTTCACGGCACGTGACGGCACACAGCTCGTCACCTCTCCGATCAACCACAACGCGGTCGCGATGATCGTCGACGAGGATCCTAAGATCGAGAATCTCGGAACCGGCAAAGCTGAGTCGATTCAAGCGAAGCTCTCTGCGCTCCCCGGGATGCCGCGGGTCTTCGTCACGCGCTCGCCTGCCGATGCCTCGCAGTCTCCTAATGGCGCGTTCGCTTGGTCGATCACGTTCCTCGACAATCCAAAGCTGTACCATGAAGGCACGCTGCCGCTGCGCGTGGGCACAAACTTGGTTTGCGGCGGAACTGGCGTCGTTGGGCTTGTCTCTCCGAGTCCTGGCGATGACGTTGACCGATGGAACTACTTGGAGCGTGACGATCGCAAAGAGAGCGTGAGCATTGGGAAGCTGTCGATGCTCCCGTTCTGGGTCATGCTTTTCGAGGACTCGTCCATGATGGACTTCGAGTCGTTCCAAGACGCCTACGACGCCGCAATCTGGAGAGAGCGAGTCGAAGCAGCCCCAAGACCCGTTGTGACAGTGAACCCGCCTCTCAACACCAAAGCGCGGTACGTTCGCGTCATCGTGGAGAACACGAACGCGTACCTCACGCTGGCCGAGGTGCAAGTGTACAAGGAGCGCTCGCAATCGCTTTCTCGCTACGAAGGAGGGACACCGGTGGGAATGGTGAGCCATCCTGGCACGGAGACTTGGTCGCCTGAGGAGCCGCTCGACTTGGCGTTTGGTTCAATGACGAGCGAAGGCACATGGACACTTGCGATTCGAGATGCGTACCGAAAGACGCAGAGCGGCGAGCGCAGTCAGCACGGAGAAGGAGGCATATCCGACTGGGTCCTCACCATCACGGACATGTCCGGCGCAACTCGCACGTACTTCATGGACATTCAAGCGCGCATCAAGTCGCTTCCGCGGCACGGAAAACTGTACATTGGCGCTCAAGAGGCAGCAGCCGACGATTTGGATCGCGACGGCAACAGCGCTGTCGACTCGCTCGAGGCGAGCGTGTACCTATCTCGCTTCCTGCTCGCCTACGACGCGCTCCCTGTGCTTCTGCAGAAGCGAGCTGTTCGTGGATTTCTCGAGTCCTACAACGAGTTTGGTGGGATCGAGATTCTTCGGGACCCAAGCGAGCGAGCAAAGCTCCTCCCAATCGCGTGCGACGCTCGATGCCTGGCTGACATCGGGATCGATCCGTACTTCTACAGAGACACGGAGATCGGCGACGTCGGCGCGAAGACACTGGGCATCGCTGGAACTCGAACGATCAAGTACGTCCCAAATGTCGGCTTTCGCGGACGCGACTATGTCACGTTTTCCGTGGCAGTCGGCGCGAGTGAATCAGCAGTTCTCGGCTCCATTGAGCTTGACGTGCGAGTGTGCGACGACGCAGCTTGTACAAAGGAGATGAAGTTTGCGCGTCGCGAACGGACACCAGTCCGCTCAACAAGTGGGACGACTTTGTAATTGTGTGCTGAAAAGTAAAAGGTTGGTCCTGTTTTGAGAAGTGTTTTCAATTCTGCAACTGGATTTTTTTTCTTGAATGGCACGAACTCTGAAACGGCTAAATTGTCCAATCACAAACGAGCAAATTGAATCCAGCAAAACAAAGCGGCGATTTTTGCGATGCCGCGGCAATCAGAGCGACAAGCAGATATACGTCGTATTGGCGCCCTTCTTGAGGAGCGTGCTGAGGCTGCGTCACTTCGCGAGCTTTTCGACGACAAGGACGAGTTCGATGATGAAGTCCACGAGCACGTCGCGGCGGAGCCCCAGAGATTTGTGTGTGTTTTTGTGTGTGTTTTTGTAATTTTCGTAAGCGCCGTTGGTTTAGTGGTAAAATATCTCGTTGCCATCGAGATGCCCCGGGTTCGAT
>SMMQ01002041.1:0-17187 GCA_008271595.1 [Pythium] brassicae (nom. inval.) | reverse complement strand
AGTAGTAGATACCGGCACATTTGGTGGACACTTTTTTAACGTTATTTTTCACCTCTCAAATCAACGTCCAATCACCCCATCTCTGTACCGATATCACCTAAAATTTAGCCCCAAAATAAGGGCAACCCCTCTAGATAGCATAATCCATAAAGTAGAATTCTACGTATCGCTCAAGCACCAATCACTCCATCAAAGCCCCACAACTAATACACAACCCAAAGCTTCTAAAGATAACGAAACACCTTTTAGACACATTCGAATGTTTCATATATAGACACATAGTAAGTCTATATTAACGATTCATCTATCACAATCAAAATATGTGAATATAAAAACGTACTATCCTGATGTACGGTTTTCATAATATAGTAATCATGGTTTATAATCCTGAAAAAGCATCCGAGTATTACCAACTTCATAGAGAGAAAATACTTCAAAAAGTCAATGCTTACAAAGACAAAAATTATGATAGAGTTTATGAAACACTTACATGTGAGTGTGGTTCATCTTATAATCGCTCAAATAAAAAGAGACATCTTAACACTCAAAAACATCAAACATTCATGACTCAAAATTAACAAAAGCACCCCTCTATATCCGCATATTTTTTTTGTTTTGTTTTTTTGTTTGTTTTGTTTTTGTTTTGTTTTTTTTGTGCGGAGAGGGGCACTTTTTTTTACTCCATTGTAAGGATATTTTGATACTTCCGATGATACCAATGTCTTTGATACCTCCTTCACAGGTGCGATATCACCGGTACGTCTACCGGTACCTCCCACGGTCTATTCTGTTGATCAGACTGAATATTTGTTTTGAGAGGTCAAACCTGAGACGGTCAATCAATTGCGGCCGCGCGCGGATTCGAACCCACACCAATCGATTGAAAATCTCATGCCTGACCACTCGACTATGGGAGGGTCGAAAATTTTGACATTATTATTTTCGTATTGATCCTGATCTTTAGTTTATATAATATACAAAAGACAGATGGCGAACCATAAAAAGTACGACTCACCAAAAGAAGCCCTAGCAGCGGCTCAAAGGGCATACTATCTCCGTAACAAAGAGAAACGTTGCGCTAATCAGCGAGAATTCTATAGAAAGAATCGTGAGGCTATTTGTGAAAAACTACGTGCGGTTAGGGGTTCAAAAAAATCTAAAGTTGAACTTCCATCTGTACAAGCTGAATAAATCTCAATATTTTTTTTTGGCTGGGATTAAAAAATAATAGAAATGAGTCCATCTTAACGTTATTTTTAATAATATATAGTTATAACATTTTCAGTTTTTTATCATCCCGCATATATAGTGAAAAATAAACGATGGATAAGCAACAGAGATTTCTCGATCAACTTGATCAGCTTGGAGTTAAGCCAACCAAATGGGGTAAGAGCTTCCGAGTTAAGACAAAGAACGAATATGGGAGACAAATATTCACAACGAAGCTTAATTCTGAAAAAGCTCAAAAACTATTTGCAAAGTTTCACAAATTGAAACTAAAAGATGTGAAGCAAACGTTTTCAAGCTCTTTCAAGAAACAAACCTTCGTTCAATATGTTGGTAAAGCTAAGAGTACCTACTCGTATGAAAACATTTCAGAAGGGTCTTTCTACAACAAACTAAAAGATGTATTGACATCTCAGGATAAAGCCTTCAAATTCAACATCCAACTACACTACACGCTTATCGATAGAATAACAAAGAAAGAATTTGATTTCTTCGCTACAGAGAGAACAGAGATCTACGATACGCCTATCTCAATTAATTCAAAGCGTGATATTAGCAAGACGATCGCTCATATAGCAAGTCTAAACAAAGCTGATAAGTTACCTTATCCATCATCATCAGCTCAGCTGAAGGCTATCACTGGTTTCAAGATCGTTATCTATCATCGCCAACATGAGCTTGGTAAAAATATTGAGATCCCAAAAGCAATCAAAGAGAACAGATACGTCATTGACTTCCCTGAAACAAATAATAAATGTATTCTCTTTTGTATTGGGTATAAGCTACAGGATGAGAAACCACTACCAAAACGAATGGCTGCTCACGTTAAGGATGTTGCTAAGGCTTGGTGCGAATTCAAAAACATACCATACACCTCGAAATATTACAAAGATTTCCAACCAATTGATATCCTTCATTTTGATGAGCTTGAAGAATGCTTCAAAATGAACATTGATGTGTTTGAGTTGTCTGACGATGAGTCAATTAAAAAGATTCGTGAGTCATCTACTCAATTCGACAAGACTATCAACATTCTTGATTACAAAAGCCATGCTATGTACATTACTGATCTGAATAAGATTCTTAAGAAGCATCCTTGTCCGAAATGTACGATGTTCTTTACAACGTCTGAAAAGCTTAGAAACCACACTAAGAATCGATGTGAAGAGACAGTCATTAACCGATTTGTTTCTACACCAACACGCTATAGGCCACAGGGAAACTTCATCAAGGGGTTGCTCAGTAAGTTTTATATTAAAGGTTGCGATCATTATATGGACCACTACATCGTTTATGATTTTGAGGCACTTTTGAAAAGTAGAGATCACAACCCCGATGATAGAACTCGTTATACACATGATCATAAACCACTTAGCGTATCAGTTTGTGATTCACTATCTAATAACGTTCAATGCTTTGTGAATGAATCGCCACGTCACCTACTGGAGGAAATGTTTGAATACATCTATTCAATACAGAAGATGATTGCAAAGTATAATCGAACGAAGCTCAATTCGCTCATAAGTATACTTTCATCCAAGGGGAATGAATTAAAAGAAATGGGTGCTGATAAAAATAAAAATAACTACTATCTTAAAATGCTTAAGAAGGTACTTGAGTTCTGTGAGCAGATCCCTCTTATTGGATTTAACTCTGGTCGCTATGATATTAACTTAGTAAAACGTGATCTATTCGATGTGCTAGGGACTGAATCAGTTAGTTTCACAGTAAAGAACCCCTCTTATATGTGTATTGCTACTGATAGACTCAGAATGCTTGATATCAGTAACTATCTACCTGCTGGTACAAGTTATGACTCGTATTTGAGTACATACAGTAAGGGTTGTCAATGTGAGGATAAGATTCGTTGTCTATGCGGCCTCTCGAAGGGTTTCTTCTGTTATGAATACATTGATTCATTTGATCGTATTTATGAGACTTCGCTACCGCCTCGTAGTGCATTTGATAGTAAGCTCAAAAATACAAAATGTTCTGAGGAAGAGTATGAACGCCTGAAGTTCGTTTGGTCTCACTATGAGATGAAGTCTATCAAAGACCTACTGATTTGGTATAACAATCTTGACGTAAAACCGTTCATTACGGCTATCAACGCTCACAGAGAACAGTTTAAAACTTTCGGTTTAGATACGCTTATTGATGGTATAAGTCTCCCATCACTTGCCGAAAAGGTTATGTACGAGATTTGTTATTCTGGATTAACCAAGCCTCCTACCATTGCTGGATCGCCGTTCAAATTTCCTCAGTCTCGTTTTGCTTCTTACGAAGAGCAGGATATCAAAGAGGGGAGAGAGTATGAACTAACGATAGGTCATCTAAATACTCTATTATGTAATCAATCATACTCATGTGGTCACTGTGGATGTCCTCTAAATGAAGAAAATGCTTCTGCAGACAGAATCAATAATTTCAAAGGTCATATCAATGGCAATATCATCATGTCTTGCACTCCTTGCAACGTTCAACGAAAAAGAATGTCGGTTGAGGATTTTCAATCACTAAAAACGGTTGAGCACAACAAAGATAAACTTGTTCATTCGATCGATGAAGAGCAATCTGAAATTTTCCATAAGATGCGGGAAAACATTGCTGGAGGTCCATCAATTATCTTTAAGCGATATGCAGAGAGTTTTAAAACACCAATACGTAATGGCCCCAAGATGTGTGAAAAAGTCATTGGGTACGATGCGAATGCCCTCTATTTGTGGTGTCTTGGTAATCAGATGCCATGCGGTCGCTTAGAGATGGAAGATGTGTATGATGGTATCGTTGATGATATCATGACTGACAAAAAATTCGGATTTCTTGAATGCGACATTGAGACGCCTGAGCATTTGAAAACTCATTTCAGTGAGATGACCCCTATCTTTAAGAATACTCTTATTGATTGTAATGACTCTTCTATTATTGGGGATCATATGTTTGATTATAATCAGGCTAAAGAAACCGGACGAGCTAAACCTGCTAAAAAGCTGATTGGGTCATATAAAGGTGATAAAATTCTCATATATACTCCACTTTTAAAATGGTACATAGATCATGGTCTTGTAATTACCAAAACGTATAGCTTTATCAAAGCAAACCCTCATAGAGCTTTCAAAGAGTTCATGGATAAGGTTTCTGATGCACGGCGAGCTGGTGATGTTGATAAGTCAAAAGCTATGGTAGCGGAGATGATGAAACTCATTGGCAACAGTGCTTTCGGGCGCTCTGGAATGGATAAGAGAAAGCATAAGCAGGTAATGTATGTATCTGGTGATGAAAAAATCAAGTCTATTACTGAGAAAAATAATTTCAACGGTTTTGATGAGTTAAATGAGTCTTATGAGGTATCGATGAATAAACGAATTATTAAACTCAACAATCCGATCCATCTCAGTATTGCAATCTATCAACTCGCCAAACTGCGAATGCTCGAATTCTATTATGATTGTATTGATAAATACATACCTAGAGAATGTTTTGAGCTGCTTGAGATGGATACTGACAGTAACTACTTTGCTTTCTCTGACGCTCATCCATTTGAGAATTTAGTTAAGTCTGAACTTAAGGATCATTTTGAAGCTCATAAGAATGAATGGTTTCCAAGAGATGGAGAGTATGCTAAGTATGATAGGCGAACAGCAGGTCTATTCAAGGAGGAATGGCGTGGAGATGGTATGGTAAGTTTATCATCCAAGAATTATATTTGCTACCTACCTGATGCTGGTAACAAGCAAAAATGCTCTGCTAAAGGTGTCCAACAATCAGGAGGTAAGAATGCTGATATTCTAAACCCCGAGAGCTTCAAACGAATTGTATCTGAACGCATTACGATGGAAGCTACCAACTCAGGCTTTAGAATAAATAAATGCGGAATGTCTACGTACATCCAGATAAAAACAGGTCTAAACTACTTTTACGATAAAAGAAGGGTTCTAGAAGACGGTATCACTACTGTCCCCCTTGATATCTAACCAAAATAAGAGGGGTCTATTTGGCTATTTTTTTATCATCAATACTATACAATGGACGCTCTATTATCTAAGATTTACAATGATCCCAAAACTGGTTTTAGTAGTGCGAAGAATCTCTACACACGTGCTAAGAGAGTTGATTCAAAGATCACTCTTAAACAAGTCCAGCTTTGGTTCAATGAGCAACTAGAGCTCCAACGATTACAACAGGACAAAAAGCGGATTTACGAAGATTTCAAAATTACTTCTAGCGATCCTGATTCCTGGCAAATGGACCTTACTTTCTGGACACCAACAATTATACTCAGCGCCGTCAATATTAACAGTCGAATCGGTTATGCACGCATTCTTCCTAATAAAACAGCAACTATTGTCCTATCTGAGATTAAAAAATTTGTCACTATCCATAAGCCACGAGTTATCACCACCGATAACGGGTCGGAATTCATGAATGATCAAGTTCAATCGTATTTCAAGTCAAAGACCATCACCCATTACAATAACGAGCCAGGGGACCATGCAACGATGGGGAAAATCGAAAGATTCAACAGAACGCTAAAAGAGAGACTCCTTCGACTAAATCGAAAGATCACACAAAAGTTACTAAGTGACACTATTGAAAATTATAATAACACATACCACACATCCATATCAGCAACACCCAACGAAATGCGTGGCGAAGTCATCAACGAAGAACTAGAACACAACAAGGAGCTTCAAAACAAGGTTGAGAGTGACTTTAACTTAGGTGAAACAGTTTTGCTCCGTCTTCCGAAGAAACAATTTCAGAAAGGAGCGCGAGAATGGTCCCAAACAGTCTATAAAATAACTGGATTCGATGGATACAAAATTGAGTTAAAAACAAGCGACAACAAAGTAAAATACGGTAAAGCAAACGATTTGAAGCGAACTAAGGCAAAGCAAACGAAGGCTATCACTGAGAAAACCATAGATACGAATACTTGGGAAGCGGAACGTATTCTTCAGCACAAAACACTTAAAAATGGGAAGAATAAATATTTGGTCAAATGGAAGGGGCATGATGAAACAACATGGGAGCCGCAAGCAAATCTACGTCTAGTAAACAAAAATCAACAATCTAGATTGGAACGAATATATTTCGATATAGTAGCATAAAAATGTGTCCCACAATATACATCGAACATGACGCATAAAACGAAGCGTAAGGAGAGGTATTACATACCAAACGAACCAGGAGAGATAAAGGTGTGGCGTTTAGGGCCAATAAATATGAGGTTAGATAAAATACCTTTTGCAACACTGATGGATTATCTCTCCTATAAGCAATTTTTAAGCGTTTAATATTTTTTTAACATTCATCTAATATAACAGCAACTATGTACGCAGCTAATAACGTTAAAAATGAATACGAGACTAAAAGAAAAGCTCTTTTAGCTAAAACACAAGCTAATTTAGCTCTTCAAGCTACAAAAGATGCAGCTTTTAAAAATGCACTGTGGAGCGACCAGCAAAGTCAAGGTATTGTGCTTGATCCAACAAAACATTCAGCATCGACACAAACATTCAGCATTGGAGCTGAGACTGGAACACAAGCAACGCAAACACCTGAACCCCCTACTTCATCATCGCCTGAACCACCAGCACAGCCGACTATTATGGAGACATCAAGTGTTCCTAGTGAGGAGATAGATGATGACGAATATCAGCAAACATTAGACTTAGATGATATTGAACTTCATCAGACTCAATCGTATAATTTTATAAAGGCTCTATTTCAAGAATATCCTGAGCTGGGGGAATATGGTCTTAGAGTAATTATGCGCAACACTGGTAAATTTCACAAAAATACTTATCTTGGAAAAAATGCTAAGCTTGTTCTTTCATCTGGTAGAGCCTCAAAAGTTGATCCCGATGACGTAGATTGGGAACTGACTGAGAGATATGTAGCTGATGTCTTTACATTTAAGAAGAAATCCAATTTTCAACATATTAGTAACCTTGAGAAGCTACGTAGAACTTTCATAGGATGGAGAAATCAAGCAATAGAACAGAAAGCACAAGAAGCACGATTAGCTTCTCTTGTGGATTTAGCAAAAGAAGATCTTGTTCCTAAAGCGGAAAACCAATCTGACAACCAATCTACTTATAAGGAGCTGCTGGAGCAACTACTCAAGAACGAATCGAACAAGCGTGCTATCAAAATTATTGGCGTGACCCCGATCGACAAAAATGGCAGCGATCAATTACGCCGGAATCATAGATTTCACCTCAATAATGGGAAGCTAGCCCTGTATACTGATAAACAAGGAGTTCAGTCGAGACCTGCCCCCAATAAAGAGAAGGATGTATCGTGGTATAATACATTCATGGATCTGTTCGCCCGTGCTAATGAAGCGAAGCTCGACATTGATACAACTGGGACCAACATACGATATGTACGTGAATCGAAGAAGCGGGGCTTAAATGATTCGGCAGTAAGTGAATCTGCATTTGGAACGATGAGACCTAATCAGAAAACTACAAGTACACAAATGAAAGCCACTGATTTCCCCAAATACATAAAAGTGATTTATCGCATGAACCCATGGCTTGCGAATAATCACATTCCGCCTATAGTCAAGGTTAATGGTCAGGAGCAATTTGAAAATCAGTACACATTTGATTCAGCTGGTGAAGTCGTTAAACGGGATGGATCAGCTCTTTCTGCTACTCAAAAGTCGAAACTCAATAAAATTATCCAGTGGGGTTCAACGATGACATATATCGTCAATTTCCTTAATGAACTATATATGAAAACTCCCAAGGAGGACGCTAATAATAAATCGATGAGACAGATTGAAGAGACGTTTAAAAAACTCAAAATTGAGGGAGTCACTGACGTTGTAATAGAGCGTGGGTTGTATGGACGCGGGCTCAAGGGGGCTGGCTACGCAGGAGCTACTCGGAAACCGAACTCGACGACCGAGGAGGCACCGCCGACTTGGTCAAGACCTAGCCGACGGCTTAATCGTCCATTTAATCTACGAGAGATTCAAGGAAGTGGCTTAGCAAGTGCAAATAAATACCGGGAGCTTGGAAGTAAATTCATTCGTCTCAAAGACTTAGATGATGGGAAGCTCAAATTGGTTTATGCCAATCGCACGAGCGTTGGGAAGATCCGCAACATTAGCGATGATCTTAAGTCAATTTTAAAGGATCTTGTTTATGATGGGTTCACGAACAACCAAAAATACGAAAAGCTTGATTATGAAGACAAACAAATTTTCAGCGAGATAATTAAATCATGCCATTTGCAATATAAGACACGTGAGAAGCTTCAGGAGCCTACTGAACACCTAATGGCTGAATTTAATAAGCTACGTGGTGAGGTTGCTCTAGGAAACGATTCTAAAGCGATTCTCAAAGAGCTGAAAGCCTTGGCCATTGATATGTTTCAGTCGGGGTTAATTAGTAAAGAAGCTTTTAAGCAAATATCTACACTCTGATATAAGATACGAGAAAGCTGTCTCTTTTCAACTTGTTGACAAGTGACTGCGCCCCTTACCAAAGGTAATGTTGATTAAAAACCCGATGATGTTTAATGGTAGAGCATACCAAAAAGATGCTGATACCAATGAACGAAAGCTAAAACGAACACTAAAAAAAATATTAGATGACGAAGCCGATCATATCGCTGAGAAGCTTGCTAAGACGGATCTAAGCAAAGCTGGTGGCTCTATTAGCCAGAATGTGTGGCGTGGTCAGTTTGGTAGCAAATCAAAAAAAGTAAAGACTTTCAAGCTCTAATCCTTTAAACTCCATAAATAGGCTTTTGAAAACCAATCAGCTGAGTATTTCGGATAATTTTTTTTATGACGTTTGTAGTACAGATCCCTCCGTTTTTTGTCATTATGATCTAAATGAGACCATGCGCCACTATCGGTGTCGTCGCGGTAATGTTCGTAATTACTCGACCCGAAATGAACAACGGTTCCATCTTTGAGACGGACCATGTATTTTTTCCCTATCCTTGTTGAAGGTTCGAAATGGAACTCCATGGTGTATATTTCAACTGGAGATTTTTCACTACAGTTTCTAATTCCTCTAAACGGTTCAAGACACGTTGAAGAATGTGTAGATTTATTACACTCACCTGCGTGTAATCGATTGTCAGACGAGTTCCATCCTCTGTCGTTTCGTCGGGCATGACCTGAACAAGCTCGGCAGCCACCGTAGCGACTTCTTGAGCTATCAAACCAAATTTCATCTTTTTGGATGTATCTGATCGCAAACTATAAACGCAAGGATTAAATTGTTTGTAGATTTCAGTATCTATATCGATGCTAGTGATGTTCTCCTTAAATCGACGATCCGAGAGGTAGTAGATCGCATTGCCTACTGCTACGTTATCTGCGAATCGTGCACTAAGAGTTAGACTGTTTGGACCAACACCGGTTGCCGATGTAATAACTGAGTTCGGAATGCCCATTGTTAGGTAATTAAATCCATAGCTAGT
This sequence comes from [Pythium] brassicae (nom. inval.), assembly GCA_008271595.1. NCBI lineage: Eukaryota > Oomycota > Peronosporomycetes > Pythiales > Pythiaceae > Globisporangium > [Pythium] brassicae (nom. inval.). The sequence goes on along the minus strand of SMMQ01002041.1, from coordinate 7,509 downwards.
GCCGCCTGCCCCGACCGTGATGCTTGAGTAGCCGCTGACATCCAACGGACATGTAGGAGCTGTATTGTTGATACCTACCCGTTTGGAACCCGTTACAGAGATAACATCGGCTGCGTTAAATAAACCAATGCGAAGACTATTCGATGTGCTCCCGTTCGCCGAATGATTATATTCAATGAACCCAGTCTCGTAGTTAGAAAGCGATCTGCCAATTGCAAGCGAATACTTACCCCCAGCTGTAAGCGAGCTTTTAGTAGCGATGATAGCTCGATCAGCTAGATCTGATAACTGAATATCAGTATCAGCAAGGTATAGAGTCGAACGACCTCTAATAACGCCATTCACGTCCAATTGCGCATATTGGTCAATAGAGCTATTGTTAATACCCACCTGACGAGAATTGTGATGTAGCTTGAGCATATCGGTACCGTTGACTCGCCAACAAGTGAAATTGCTTGCGGCTGTTGACGAGGTATCGTTCCAAATCCAATTGAAATAACTGTCATTGATATTATGACAACGAAGCGCGAGTTGTGCGCGATAAGCTCCAGAACGTAAGTCAGCAACCCAACTTTGCGAAACATAATCAGCCGATCCACCCGATCTATTATAATTTTGCTTTACACTGAATCCGCCGATTGAAGTGTTAGCGCAAATGAATCCAGCATAACTCCCACCACTCGTAAGACCTGTATAATCGAAAGAAAGGTAGCTTTGAGGCGTTGTCGAATTATCGAAGCTGTAGAACATTGTATCGCTAATCGTGTTTTGATTGAGAGCAAACTTATTTGCGAGGAATCTACTATATGCGACGCTATCTGGTTGAAATTGCGTCCCGTTAATATAAAGGCTCGAACAATTGAGACTCCCAGCCACGTCGCAAAGATATGAACCCGTGTTAGGACTACCAATGCCCACTTTGTATGTCGACCCATTAAGATATACAAGGCCCCCGTTGCCAGCCATAATCGAGAAATTGTGAGCTGATGTCGTCCCGATATAGGATGTACTATTTGAAATTCCGTTCATTTGGAGACTAACGCTTGCTCCTCCGACTACACTAAATGTGAGAGGACTATAAGCTGTACTATAAACGCCGTAAATACTCCGGAATCCACTAATATCTTTGTTACTATCCACGATAACAGCTTTAGAAGCCGTCACTGTACCTGGAGACGCTGTCAATAGAGATAGATTGCCTAAATCAACACTAGAGCCACCGATGAAAAGGGATGAGCAATTGAGAGCCCCATTGATTGCTAGCTTGTACGAACTATTTGGTGTTTGGCCAATGCCAACGTAGCCGCTCGAGTCAATATACATTATATTATTGTTTGAGGTCATAAGGCTTAGCCCGTGAGCGCTGGTAGTACCAAATGAAGAGTAGCTTAGACTATTCATTTGAAGAGCTACTTGAGCTGTCGATTGATTAGCTTCAAATGCAGTATAAGGGCTTACAAACGTTGTAGATACTTTCTTGAGAGAAGCAATGGATTTATCAACATCAACAATTAGAGCTTTTGAGGCCTCAGCAAATCCATTTGTAGAAATTGATAGCAATGGAAGCTTAGAGAGGTCGAGAAGTGATCCATTAGCATAGTAGCTTGAGGCGTTGAGTGGTCCTCCGATGTTGACACGATAAGTACTATCGATAGTTGTATTAATTGAAATATAACCTCCGCTGCTAATTTTGAGTCTATCAGAGTTGCTAGTCATAAGGCTTAGTCCATCGCTACTCGTTGTACCGAAGCTATTATAGCCAGAAACCGCATTCATTTGAAGGGCTACTTGAGCTGTCGATTGATTACATTCTAGACTAGTATAAGGGCTTACGAAGCTTGTAGATACTTTCTTGAGAGAAGCAATTGATTTGTCAGAATCAACAATTAGAGCTTTTGAGGCCTCAGCGAATCCATTGGTTGTCAAATTCAATAGAGAGACTTTTGATAAATCAACACTGGTCCCACCGATAGCCAGTAGATCACAGTTGATCGTCCCAAAGACGTCTAGGCGGTTGCTAGTAGGTGATTTACCGATCCCAATGTTGCCAGTAGTTCCATCAATGATCAATCTATTACTATTCGATGTCATGAGGGCAAAACGGTCTGCTGACACGCTTCCGAACGACTGAGTACCACTAACACTGTTAAGCTGAAGAGAGACTTCGACGCTACTCTGATAGCAACTAAAGCCAGTATACGGAGATGGATGTGTAGTGTTCCATCTTTTGATATTGGAGATTTCACGATTGTTATCAACAACCAGGGCTTTACCAGCTGTTGCTGTGCCAGCTGTAACTCCATTTAGTAAAGATAGACCTACAGTAGATAGATCGTTAATCGTGCTGCATCCAATATTGTTGATCCCACTTATATCGAGACTTGAGTTGAGACAAAGGACGCTACTAGCCGAAGCCACGCCTGCGGTGATATTAGAGATGTAGCTTAGACGGAAGTCATTTTTGCGAAGATAATATTGATCCGCTGTTTCTAAACTTAACCCTTCCCCCTCTGATGTGTAGAAGTTAGGATTGTAAAGATTGCTGTTGAAGCTAGGCTCAGGAAATGTAAAACCCATTTTATAATATAACCCAGATAATATAACCCAGATAATAAATCATGACGATACCGAATTACGGAGCCTCTCTCCCGAAAGAGTACCAATCGGATGGTGTTAAAGATATAAAAGCTTTAGGTATCAAATCGTTGTTCAGAATGGTTCTAGTCGGACCTTCTTACAGTGGTAAAAACAATGCAGTCATGCATATACTCAAGAACTCTCCATCCATTTTTAGCCATCTACATATAATAGCCAAAAATACGGATCAAGAACTGTATAACTACCTACGCGACAAATTGAAAGATTTCATTACGATTTGGGAGACTGTTCCCACCGTCGAGCAAGTGGCTCAGAGCGCTAAGACAACGGGTCTTCAGCTTTGTGTAATAGATGATTACGCTAACGATATGAACCTACAGAAAAGCGTTTTTAGTCACTTTTTCACAAGAGGACGTCACTTTAATATTTCAACTATATTCTTGACTCAATCTTACCATCTAGGTACATACAAAGTGATACGCCAGAATGCTGAGTATTGCGGGATACTAAAGGCAAATAGCAAGAAGGATCTCTTGATGGTGTTACAAGATTTTAGCGTCCCATTCACTAAGGAACAGTTCTATCAAGCGTATCTAATATGCACCAAAGAGAAGGGACAATTGATTTTCATTGATAGTGTAAAAACAGAAGTTAGATGGAATTTTGATCGTGTAATCGATCCTGAAACATTACATTCGAGTAAACTAAAATAATTATGATGCACACTAATATAAGCAGATATGTCATACCTCGTATCAATCAACAGCAAGCACGCCATTCAAAATGGATATAATAATAGCTTCACATACCCATTAAATAGCTCGTCGTCGAATCTAACGAATATGGAAATATGCGTTGCTGGTCTTACGATGTACAATAGCGTTTTCAATGTTAGCACTCAGTACTCCAATAATACTTTTCAAATTGAATTACCTGCAGCAGGCACAACAAGCACCATAAGTGTTACTCTGAGTGATGGCTATTATAGCTATGCTGACCTCAATCGAATGATGATAAAAGCATGCGACGATGCTGGAGCTTATTTAGTCGATAGTTCAGGTAACCGAGAGTATTATATCCAACTATCGGAAAATCCGACTTTCTATTCCGCTCAATTAGATTTAAGCCCCGTACCAAGTAGTTTAGGTACATACACTAGACCTGCTAGTGGTTTATACTCGAGTATTGGAAGTGGTCTACCTTCTACACCGCGTACGCCTCGCCTCATCATTTCGAATAGTGAGTTTGGAAAGCTTATTGGTTTCTCTGTTGGGACATACCCTACTTCTCCATCTACGTCACTTGTGAGTCTCTTATCAAATGTAACACCGCAGGTTTCGCCAGTTTCTAGTTACTCGATTCGGTGCTCGCTGATTGATAATGTGTTTAGTAACCCTTCGGATATTCTGTGTAGTTTCAATACAGCTGGGACTAAGATTGGAGATATCGTGTCGTATAAGCCGAATGAGTTCATATGGCAAGAAATAGCAAATGGTAGCTTCAGTAACATTTCGTTACAGATCGTAGATCAGGAAAATCGCCCTGTACGTATTCGTGATCCGAATATTCTCATTGAGATCCTATTTCGAGTCCAAAAAAATTAACTCATATAATCACATTTAGAGCTTGAAAGAACCACCTCTGCGTGCACGAAGCGCTGCCATGTGATCCTTCATTTCTTGACTTCCTTTGGTTAATTTTTTTCGCTGAACACCTACACCAGTGAGATCCTTAACCGTTTGACGGATAGGTGCTGTAGCAGGAACTAGAGTCGCAAGAGCATCAGCACCGGCTGATACTACAGGTTTAAGCACATTCCAATTCTTCTTGATCCATGGATACGCCGTGTCTTTTAACCAACTCCAAACCGACCCTCCTCCCATCGTTTCAAGGTCGTGGTTTATCGCTCCTTGACTAATATTGATACGAGTGCCTTTTCCTTTACGAATTGCATCATTGATTTTCTTAGCGTTCTCCGGGTGCACATATAGTTGCGTAGACCCGCCTCGTAGTTGTGTAGCTGTTAGAGTGATAGCTTTCCCTGCAGCAGCAGAGCGTAGCTGAGCAGGAGTAATATTGATCGAAACTTTCTTATATGCGGACATCTTGGATTATATTAAAATCAACAAACTACTGAAATATCTAAATTATTAAATTGATTCAATAGATGCTGTTTATTGTGTTGTTGGCAATAGAGCCAGAGGATACAAAATATTCCACAATACTCACTAAAAGTACCTTGATACTGTTTTTGAGAATAACTAGTCGCTTTTATTTTTGTAGGAGGTGGTGTACCCATAGGATCAAACCAATGGCCATTGTTGATACAACACCAATGACCTGTTCCACCATTTTTCCGCAGCAAAACAATAAAGGCCCCTCTTCGGATTCGCTTTTCGTCAACTTCTTGAATGTCATATACACCATCTAATCGAACGTTCAATCTTTTCGCTAACTCAATTAGGTCGTGATCGCTCGTTATCCCTTTGTAAAGCTCCATTTATTTAATTTCGGATTTTTATATTTGTAGGAATATAACAACTACTTCTATAGACATATAAATAGATATGAGCACTCAAACAGCTGATCAAACTCTCCTTCACCATGCCATGTCGTCTTTCGACGATGAGGTTAAGGTATCGACGTCTAAAAGCGTTGTAATGATCCCTGATCAGAATCAAGGTTCGTATTCTGGTCTCATTAATTTCGATGCTACCTCCCAGCTTACGGGCAATACTAAATTTGCTTCGCTTGCTGATTCTTATATTGTCATTCCTTTTACGGCCTCAATGAAGACTGGTGGAACCCTACCGACCACGTTTAAAGCTTTTAACCGTTTCTGTCTTGCTCCAAAGTTCAACGTTGCTAGTATCGTTGACAGTCTTAGCATCGAGCTCAATAACAAAAAGATTATTAGTGAGGTGAGCTATAAGCAGATTTGGAGTAATGTTCGAGCATGGGTTGAGACCACACCTGCTACAGTTTTGAAGCATGGAGCTGATCAACACCTTCATCTTGATTCGTGGAATAGCATCAACCACACAAAGGGTACTGCAGCTCTGAATGGGGACGGTTATAGTAACAACTCTATTAACATGGCTTCTGGTATTGACATTAGCGAGGGAAACAGCCAGGAAGCTTACAGCTTTAACGAAGGTTACTTCAAACGAATGGTAAATAGCTCGCCTACTGTTATTGACGCTTCTGATAGTACTGGTGCTATGTCGTGGCCTACAAATGGGACTACTGCTACTAAAAACATTGTTGAGCAATTTGGCCGCTCTTGTTTCAAAGAGTTTTCCGCACGTGCTTCTACAGGTCATGTAGGTTCGTACTACTGGCTCTACAAAATTCCACTCAAATCGCTTCATCCGATTTTCGAGAAATTAACTCTTACTGCGAATTGCCAATTAAAGCTTCGTCTCCGTATTAACCAAGGACAATTCACTGTTGTTGGTACTGGAACTGGTTACACTCTAAAAGAGTCTATTATGAGCTCTGGAACTGTTTGCCCTATCATGCTCGCCTCTGCGGAACCTAACTCTCCGCTCGGTGATTTACGCCTCGTCACAGGTACTGAATTATCTGTTGCTTACGGAGCTATTACGAATTCATTCACTAATACTACTATTGAAGGAACTGGTTACTTCCCATTCAATCAGACTCGTCTTTACGTTCCGATGTATGAATTAGCTAACCCTACCTCGTTAATTAGCTCTCCTGTAAAGAAAATCACCTACCTTGATTGTTACGCTCAAATGTGGCAGAAGCAGGCGGGTATTGGTGTAAGCAACCAACAACTCAACGCACCTTTCAATCTACAGGCTGCTGGTTCGTTCCGTAATATCAAATATGTGTGTCTTCTCCCATTTGCTGAAACTTCGGACGGTAATTACAATCTACCAACCGCCAATGGTATTCCACAATATCAGTCTCCTATGGATTCTGCTCCTGGTACTCTACAGCCTGGATCGGCTATCCGCAACTTCCAGGTCCAAATCGGTGGAGATAATGTTTTCAACGATAGTAAGCAATATGACTTCTCTAGCTTTGCTGAGGAGGTGTCGAAACTCGGTGCGATCAATGGTTCACTCGATACACGCCTAAACTGTGGTCTACTCAGTCATAACCAATGGGCATTTGCTAACCGCATGCTTGTCGCTGATTGCTCTCGTATGACCCATGCAGACGTTCCGGCATCGGTTGTTGTAAGTGGTATTAATGCTGCTGCTCAAGGTAGTGATCTACTACTTCTAATCGTGTATGAACGTGAGCTTGAACACGATGTATTGACCGGTGAAGTGTATCGCAATGACTGATCGAATAGCTAACATTCTGTTGAAAGAAACAGTTTTGTGTATTTTATTTAATTAAATGTGGATTTTGTTTAATCCATAACATATACAACACTATAATAAAATCATGATTTCATTCGGCAAGTACAAAGGTAAAACCATCGAGACTGTATTCAGTTCTGACTTAAACTACTGTAAATGGCTATTTACTAATGAGAAACTACTTGAACGTAATCCTGATATTAAAACATACTTAAATGATAAGATGAAGGATGTCTGCTTTGATTATACAATGACTTGGGGCAAACACAAAAATAAAACTATTCAATGGGTTTATGATAATGACCGATCGTACTTTGACTGGCTTAATGATTCGGATTATGTAATTCAAAATTGTTCCAAGCTCAAATCTGAACTTGTTCGTGTTCGGAGTGGAAAGTAATCAGATAATCTAATTTTTTTATTTCCTGATACTCTTCACAAAATTGACTTTGTATATGAAAGATTGTTTAGAAGATGAGAAAAAAAATATGCGGATATAGAGGGGTGCTTTTGTTAATTTTGAGTCATGAATGTTTGATGTTTTTGAGTGTTAAGATGTCTCTTTTTATTTGAG
>SMMQ01002040.1:0-16228 GCA_008271595.1 [Pythium] brassicae (nom. inval.) | reverse complement strand
CGCAATCATCGGCGGCCGCAGCTTCTCGTCCGAGAACCCGCGCTCGGGCAAGTCGAACAGCCGCATGCGCAGCGCGCCGCAGCGGCGGCACGGCGTCTTGCAGTCCGGGCAGTTGCGAGGACACGACGAGAGCTTCATGTGGCAGTACGCGCACGCCGGGTCGTCCGCGCACGGTGTCAGGTACTGGCCCGTCCGGTTCACGGTGGCTTTGTCGTCGCACTGGACGCGCAGCAGCAGCACAAGGCGTCTGTGAGTACGCGGAAGGGAGAACGCGCGCGGTGCAAGCAGAGGCACATCGATCCACGCACGCGGGTGAAGAACTGAGCCTGCTGGCACTTGCGCAGTGGCTCCATGAGCGCTTCGCGGACCAGCACCGAGATGTCCGAGCCGGAACAGCTGCAGTTCCATCATCCATTCATTCCATCGCAGCAGGCAGCAGGGAGCGTGAGTGCATCAGTTGTCAGGAGACAAGCGAAATGAGTGGCCTTCTTCCCTTCAAACCAGCTCCGACCCGTCGTACCCGTCGGTCTGCTCGGCAATGGCAGTGAAGTCCAAGTTCGTGAGCGCGTGCGGCGTGTCGCCCAAGTGGATGTTGAGCATCACTTTGCGCGCCTCGACCTCCGGGAGAGGGATGTAGATGCGCTTCTCGAAACTGACGCAGAGCAGCGACAGCGGGCGAGTGGTCGTCAGATGGTTGCTCTGATGGAGATTCCAGCGCTTGTCTATCGGCAAGCGACAGCTCAAGCGACAGTTCAAGCGTACCGGCGACGCATCGCTGGGTCGAGCTCCCACGGCACGTTCGTCGCGCCGAGCACGAGGATCCCGTCGTGCGAGTTGCCGACGCCCTGCATCTGCACGAGGAACTCGTTCTTTATCCGCCGCGTCGAGTCGCTCTCGCCCTCCGAGCGGCTCGAGCACAGCGAGTCAATCTCGTCAATGAAGATGATCGCCGGCCGCCGCTCGCGCGCCATCTCGAACAGGTTCTTCACGAGTCTGAGCGCAGCAGCCGCCACGCACACACACGTGTTAGCGTCACAGGTGAGCAGCTAGCAGCCAGCACATGAGCCCACGAGCCCACGCACTTTTCACTCTCGCCCTGCCACTTGGAGACGAGACTGGACGACGACACGGCGAAGAACGTCGAGTCCGCCTCGGTGGCGACCGCCTTCGCCAGGTACGACTTGCCGGTGCCAGGAGGCTGCTCCAGGGGAACAGCCAGCGCCGCGTCAGTCGCTGTCCTCGCAGCACGCAGCCCAAGTGCCGCAAAACGCACCCCGTAGAGCAGGATCCCCTTCCACGGTCGGCGCTTCCCCGTGAAGAGCTGCGGGAAGCGCGCTGGCAGGATCACGGCTTCCTTCAGCGCGTCCTTCGCGGCGTCCAAGCCGGCGACGTCGTCCCACTTGACGTTCGGCTTCTCCGACACCACAGCGGCTGCGCACGCCCCGCGAGAGCACAACACGCGCAGGTAGAACAACACTGTGAGCAGCGAGCGAGCGATCAACTGATCTGTCAACCGCCTTCACGTACAGGCGAGCGAGCCGCGCAGCTTGGTCGTCTCGGCATCGTTCTCATCCTCGTCGCTCTTGTCTCCTCTGCAACAACACGCAGCACACAACGAGCGAACAAACACAGGCGCTCGCTGTCAGCATCACTCGCTCGACCCCCTCTCCCCCCCTCTCATTGCTGCACACGCACTTCTCCAGCTCCGCGGTGCCGCCCGCCGCCGACACGGGTTTCGCCACGTCGTCCTTCTGCAGTAGCGAACGCAGCTGCTCGGCGCGCGTCATGTAGCCTTCGACGCGCTTCATGATGATCTCTCTCGACGTCGGGTTCTTCTCGTCTGTGTGTGTGTGTGTGTGCGTATGTGTATGTGGGGGTGAGTCCGCAACCCACAACCGCCGCCGCTAGGAAACTAGTGCAGCAACAAGAGCGTTGGAGACGCACACTTGACGCCGACCATAAAGTGCTCGAGCGCCTTCTTGTAGAGACGGAAGGCCTCCTCGTAATTCTTGCTGTTGTCCTCATTGATCGCGAGCGTCACGATCTCGATCGCCTGTGGGATGAACTTGTTCTCCATCGCGCCGCCTGCTCGTTCGTCCGTTCCGCGGTGTGTGTGTGCGTGTGTGTGTGGACTTGTGTGAAGGTGCAGGCAGGCAGCAAGCAGCACCGTGTGTGTCGGAGACGCTCTTTGGCTTCGGCGGTGATGACAACAGGCGTGTGACTCGAAAAATGGCTTTCTGCACCCAGCTTGAGAACAACAATCATTCTGTCCATCACAGTACTACTGTACAGGTGTGGACGACTGTACTTTCAAACTCCACTTCAACATCAGCGTCAGAACCGAGAAGAGGCATGGGCAGCAACCACTCGAAGGCCACCGCGCACGCGAGCGTGGCGCTCGTGCTGCCGCGCTCGTGGGCCGAGCTGGAGCAGTTCTACCTGCGCTTCCAGCAGGACGCGCGCCGCCGCGCCGCAGACCCGCACGCACGCTTGTTCCTCGCATTCCCGGCGTTCGAGGCGATCTTGGCGCCGCGGAGCGCTGCGCTTGGGCTTGGCTCAGACAAGACACAGCTGCTCGCGGCTTTTAACGCGCTCGATCGCAAGCAGCGGCGCAGACTCGCGGCGATGGACTTTTTCAGCGGACTCGCACTCGTCGTCGAGGGCAAGAAGGCGGCCAAGTTTGAGTGTGCGAGCGAGCGCGTGTGTGAATGCATGAAAGACGAGTGGAGGAGGGAATGCACGGGCCTTCTTACGCGCCGCTTGTTATCTATACGCTTGCATTGCGCCGTAGTCATCGTGTCGCTGCTCGACAATGGCGGTTCGAAGACGCTCAACAAGTGCGAGCTGACGATGGTGCTGATGGCGGCCGCGCGCGGATTGGCGATGTTTAAGCGGACGCCCGAGGCCCGCGAGGAGCTGATGAAGGTGTTGGTGAAGCGTGAGAGATAGCTGGCTTTCTATTATATCGCTTGGGTGGGCTGTATGCTGCACGGCGGGCTCCTCGCACTTCAGTGACCTGTGCGTCTGCCTGGCTGTGTGTGTCTCCCGTTCGTCGTGCCACAGGGTTAATGGGCGAAGCGAAGGAGGTGCTGCGCGACCACATCGTCGACAAAGCCATGGCGGACGCGGAGATCGTCTTCGTCATGAACGACTTGGGCTCTGTAAGCGAGCGTGTTTTGTGCTGTATCAGCAGCTGCCTCGTTGCAAGGAGCGGCGTTGGCTCGCATGCTGACGCAGGCGGCGCGTTTCCTCGTGGTGGCAGGAGACTGCGACGACAGCGGACGGACTCCTCACGCAGCAAGCCAAGCTGATGCAAGCTATGGGCGACGTCGACTACCAGTTCGCCCGCGTCACTTTCGCAGGTCTATTGGAATTTGCTTCCTTGCGTTGACGTGGCGAGTTCATTCACTGTAGGTGAGTGAGTCAATCTTGACAAACGCACTCGCTCGGTCGGTTGCCAGATGACGGCAGCAACAGAGCGCAGCAGGACGAGCTCGCGCTCGCTCAGGTGTTGCAGAGCGCGGCTGGGACGGCGACCAGGACGAAGCCAATCGCAAGCTTCGAGGTGCTCGCCAGGAAGCTGCAGAACGCAGTGTGTCCCCCGCAATCCGAGGACAAAGCGCTCCCTGGACTGATACTCAGCGACAACCAAGTGGCCGTCACTGGGAAACCAACTGAAGTGAGGAAGCGCGTCGACGGACGAAGCGTCCAGCGCCTTGTGACGCACATATCGGACGGACGGCTGAGCATCAGCACGTCACAGGTGAGTTGAAAGGCTCTCGCTGGCGGAGCGGAATGAAGTAGCACGTGGGGGTCGCGTGGGTCTGACACAGTCGCTGTGTTCCGACTCCTCTTCTATGGCTCGTGCGCGCGATCGGCGTGAAGGCGAACAGCCTGGCTGCTCGAATGGCCAAGGACCAGTTGGGACTCGTGAAGTGCAGCGAGATCGTCCGCGTCGTGAAAGCGTGGCTGCGGGACGCGAGGAAGGACTCGAGCGCGTACTGGGAAGTGGTCGCAGGTACTGGCATTCAAGTGCTCCAGTCGGTCAAGCACGGCATGGAACGGGCACTTCTGCTGCTGGAGCCGAGTGCTCGCACGATCCGGATCTTACCGGAAAGCGTCAAGCTCGCCACGCAGCTGAGCGAGAGCAACCAAGAGGAGCCGGATCGGCACCACGAGCGCAGCGATCCCGATCTCCACTTCAACCTGCGAGTGCGAGTCGGTCCTTCGGAGGTGCTGCAGAGTGACGGTTCCGAGACGAGCGCTGGAGCGAGCAACGTCAAGTTCCGCCTGGAAGTTCACACAGCGGAGGGCGACGAGTCGAGCCCGCTGCTCGTCTCGCAGGACCAGTCGAGCAACTCGGACGAGATGACAGCCGTTGTCGACCTCGGTTTGAAGCAGGAGATGAGTGGCGAGTGTGTGCTCTCTGCTCTGCGAGTAAGCCAGCAGCAGGTAGATAGCTAATGCGGGTGCGTGCGCCGTGTGTTCATCGACAGATGAAGAAGCCATGGACCTCGCGTTTGCAGTCGAGGCGTTCCTGAGCGACGAGCAAGTCTGGTGCCATCTCTCTCCGCTGTTCATGTCGTGCCAAGGTCTATTCTGTTCTCTTGGCATGGCTGTGACCAACAAACCCACGAGGTGTGCTGACTGACGTCGTGCACTTGCAGTCACAGTGGGCAGCTCACATCAACCACTTGGAGTGCTCCCGTCGGCGACCAAGCGCCTGCGTGTGCGTCTGACGTTCAACGACGACTTCTTCGTCGGCTTCCAGGTCAGTGTGAGATAGATCCCATGCAAACATCCGCTTTCGACTGTGAGCACACTTGCTAACTGAGTCCGATTGCTGTGGTGGCAGCTCATAAACGGATTTGACGTGAGCGAGATCATCCGCAGCTTGTTACTAGTTGGCGAGCTGGACAAGACACTGCACGAGTACGTCGATGCGTGGCTGGCGCTCGAAGAGAAGATTAGCAACCTGGCAGCGCAGGAAAACCGCGAGAGCATCTTGCGTCATGTGTTTATGCGCTTCGATGTTGACCGAGACGGCGTCCTCAATCTCCAGGTTCGCTCGTGTGTGAACTCGGATAGTGCTCGACATCATTGATCGAGGCGCTCACACCCGACATCTCTCTCTCTCTCTCGTGAACAGGAGTTCAACGGCCTCCAGCAAGCGCTGCACAAGTGTGCGCTCGATGACGCCAGCTTCCAGGCGATATTCCCAGGCGCTTCAGCGCTGTCGTTCGCGCAATTCGCGGCGTCTTACGAGCCGTGCTCCGCCGCTGACATCGCCGAATTCGCGCGCCAACTTGGGCTGGGTGCGTGGGTCGCACGCGGTGCGTTTGTATGTCTGGCTGGCTACCCCATGGTGATTAATCACGGGCTGTGCAGGCTCGATCAACGACTCCGTCAAAGGCAAAACGACGCTGACGTGCGTCCTGTTCGAGCCGAGTGTGCGAGCCGTCGAGCACCTGCTGAGCCCGCTGCGCTGGGGAGATCGGATCATGAAGAAGCTCCTCGTCTTCTGCCGCTCCACGAACGATCTCAGCTACGACTTGCAGTTCCCGACGCTGACGTCGTTCCTTCAGCACTTCGCGGTGGACAGCAGCAGCAGCAGCAGCTGGGCACTCGCGCGCTACTTGACAGACCCGGCGTTCCCTATCCAGACTCTGCGGTTGCTTCAAGAGCTGCTCAGCCCGCCACATACCAAGCACGCGACAGACGAACCGTGTCGAAGCCTCTTCTGCTCGATCGGAGAAGTTGTCTCCAAGACGCCGCAGCAGCTTGAGGCCGACGATCTCAGCCGCGGGCTCCCAGTCGGAACGACTGCAAAGCAGGCGAAGGTGCTGCGCAAAGCCTTCGATGCCGCGGCCCTTCTCCACACCAACGTCGAGACGCTGGAGCTGGTCGGAGTGCGGAGTTCGTTATTGCGAATCGTATGTGAGTTCGAGAACCTGCGGCTGTCGCCACGCGCCAGATAGTGGTCCAATGTTCGTGACGAACACGTGACGTAAGTCTCCCAAGCGCGCGATGAGCCCGTTGTTGAACAGCGTCGCGTGTGTCGTTGTCGGTATTTCCGTGTGCGCTCTTGACAGATTGGAAGGAAGGGAGGAGGCTGCAGTCCTCTCCACTTGCTCCAGAGATGGTAGCAAGCATTCTCAAGCAATCTGCAGTGCACTCCACCACTACTCGTGCGCAGCAGGCACCTGCGCCAACGAGTGACTCGACACCACTGGTGCTCCAAGACGCGGAGGCGAGGCGCCTCTTCGACACTGCAGTTCAAGCTCGCCAGGATGGCGACTACAGCGCCGCCATCGCTGGCTTCGAGCGCGCGATCGAGGTGGGCGACCGCGCTCGCACAAGAGAGCCTATGGCCGCTACTGCAGGTCCATCCTCACGTCCCTCTCCTTTGCTGTGGTCGAGACACGCACGTAGATCGAGGACTCGGAGGTAGTCTGGGGCGAGCTCGCACTGGCGCAGTTCCAGCTCTGGCACAGCTACTCCACGGCGCTGCATAAGGAAGCTATCCTGGCGCTCTCGATCGACCCGAAGACAGGACACCGAAGCGTTCTCTCGTCCGTTCTGCTCCAGGTACGTGCGAGTAATGGCAGCTTACGAGCGCCGACACGCGGGCTCGCTCCTGACGGGGAGCTGTTGCTAGGAGGCGTACAACACGTTCATCATCGCGATGGAGTACCCGGTGAACAAGAAGAACCCGATGCTGCTGCTCAAGCTCGTCCACCTCTACATGGAGTACGCTGCCTTCCGCGGCGCGCTGTCGGTGTGCACGCTGCTGGTGGAGGCGTACGCGCATTGCAAGCAGGTCAACGAAGCGATCTTCATGTCTGCCGTGACAGCGAAGGCGCTTGGGAAGCACCACGAGAGCGCGCAGTACCTCAGCTACCTCGTCGACAAGCCGCCGCATCGACTGAGCGCGTACCAGCTGCATCTGCTCGCAGCGCGGGAGTTCGAGCTGGTACCCGGCATGCAGGATCACGCGCGCGAGGCGTACGCTGAGGCGTACCGAGCCATGATCGCGCTCGCCCCTATCTCTCGGTCCGAGAAAACTGCGCACGAGGTGTACACGTCGTCGAGGAAGAACGAGAGCATACGGGTCCAGCTCTGGTTCCAGGACGACGCCGTGTGGTTCGACCTCGCGACGCGGATGGCTTCGATCAACGCGCCGCTGCTGGTGCTCGCGGCTCTCGATGTCGTACGTCAGCGCAACGGAGCCTTCTCGATTGAGATGCTGACCCTCGACGGAGTCGCATCGTATCGAACAGGCAACGCGGACGCCGCGGAGCGCTCGCTTTCGCGGGCCTTCGAACTCAACTACCACTCGGAGCACCTCCGGTTCCTTCTCCAGCACTGGAGCGACGGCTGGAGACAGCACTTTGCTCGAGAGGAACAGAGTGCGACGCGGATACAGAGGGTCTCGAGACGCTACGCTCGCAGGAAGAGGTGGCGTCTCGTGGCGCTGCTGCTTGTGCGAACGCATCACAACGCAGCAGCATGTGTCGTACAGTGTGCCTGGAGAAGCTTCGTCGCTCGTCACGAGTTGTGGGAGCTGAAACAGCGGCGACGCGAACGAGAACTGGCTGAGAACGCCGCCATGGCCGCGCAAGACGAGCGGGTGATCGCGACGCACTTGAACGCAAGCGCGAGGACGATACAAACGCTGCACCTGATCTTCCTCGCGAAGAGGGAGCGGCGGATCCGAGAAGCGCTGCGCGAGCGCCACGCGACGATTCTGCGCGACTTTGCGGTGCAGCGGGCAGTGATGGGGCGGAGACACGTGGTGCAGACCTGGGCGCTCTTCGTGCAGATCCAGCGAAGAGAGCGCGGCGACGCCGCTATGGTGGTTCAGAGATGCGTTCGCGCCTACAGCACGCGCAAGATGGTCAGACGCTTGCTCAAGCGACGGCGGCACCAGGAGCGGGTGATCGAGATGTGCGTGGGGAGGAAGGCGGCGAGCACGAAGCACGTCATGCTGGTGGAATGGAAGGCCGCCTCAGACGCCATCCGCCGCACGAAGTTCCAGGCAGCGACGAGGATCCAGAGCTTCTACCGCTCCCGACTGGCTCGTCGGCGCTATCGGGCAGCGCTACGCCGGCACAAGCTCACTCTCGACCTGATGGGCCGTATGGTGTTCGACCGGGACCGCCGATTCCTGGCCAGGTCGTGGACGGCGCTGTCGTCCAACGCGCTGTGGCATCGTTTGCAGAAGCGCAAAAGCGCGATCCTCATCCAGAGACGCGTGCGTGGCATGCGCGGCCGCCGAGTCGCGAAAGCTGCACGATCTCGACGGCACCGAGTCGAGGCAGCCATTCGTGCGCTGCGAGCCAGGAGCGTGACCGAGCTGCTCGTGACGGTATTGCGCGCCTTGCAGAGGAACGTCGACATGAACGTCCAAAGACGCAGCGAGTGCGCGAACTCGATCCAGCGCGTCTACCGCGGGTTCCGCGCGAGGAAGCGAGTGCGAATCATGCGCGAGTGCCAGAGAATGCTTGCCTCTGCGGACTTGACGTTCAAGCATCGCTCGCGAGACTTTGTCCTGCGCCTGTGCTTCCTGCTCCTCGTTCGCTTCCCAGAGCAAGCGGCGGACGAGCGCCTGCGCTCCGCCGTGACCATCCAGAGGTCGTGGCGGCATCGCCGACTGATGCGCCGACTCCGAGCTGCTCTAGCAAAGATCACAAAGCGAAGAGCGATCATGGCGCGTCTCAACGCGTCGTTCTGGGCCCTCGCGCAGCTCTTCTTCGTTGAGGCCAAGAAGCTTGTCCTGGCGAGGAGATGGCGGCGGAATCGGGCGGCGCGGAAGCTCCAGCGCGCTTGGCGCACGTACATCACTCGCCGACACTACGCGCGCGTCGTGGAGCAGAAGGCGCTTGCGCATGAGCACGCGCTGCGGTTGGAGCGCACGAAACGCAACCTCTGGCTCGCAAGCGTGCTGCGAGCATGGCACACAGCGCTTATCAACGAGAAGCTCGAGCGCCACCGAGCCGCGGCGCGGATCCAGTGCGCGTTCCGAGCGAAGCTTGCGCAGCGCCAGGCATCGAAGATCGTCGCAAAGAAAGCTGCACAAGCTCGGCTACTGGCGTCTGTGGGCCAGAAGCCGCTCGAGCGATGCTTCCGAAGGTGGGAGGCGGTGTTGATCGACAAGTGCGTCGTGAGTGTGCGCAGCGCGCTCAAGAGCCCCGTCGTGCGTCGCGACGACGACAAGCGCCGACTCGCGTTGAAACTGGAAAGCAGGCTCTCGCCGGTCTCGAACGCTCTCGACTCGCGCACATTGGAGCAGGTGAGACCTGCGCAATCGGAGCGGCTCAGCATGAGGGACGAATGCTTGCGGCGCGCCTACCGTCCTAATCTGCCCTCTCTTGTGCTCACAGAGAGCGGAGGTGCCGTCGCTGTTGTTCTACGCCCTGTTGAATCGGGTGCGCAAGTCCGGGATCTGTCAGCTCTCCAACAGGTGCGATGAGACGAGCGTCGCCTTTGCGGGTCGCCGTGCCTGCTCTCTCACATAGTGCGTCTCTCGTTTCGGTTGGTCTGCGGTCCGCAGCGCCGGGTCTTCGTTCAGCAGCTTGCAACTCCGGCAGCTGCTCGAGCTCTCGTCCAGCGTGGTCTGCGATGGCGGCGGGACGAGTGGTCCTGGCCACCTGCTCGAGCAGTTCGTCGACAGCATGCGCAGCAGCAGCAGCAGAGTGCCCGCCCAGAAGCTGATCCTCCTCAACGCCGCGTTGGACATCGTGCGCGTGGCGAGGCTGAGCCAGTTGCTGAGCGCGTCCGACTCCTGTCTCCTGTCGCTCGTGCTTGGGAACATCCCGCTCCGAGCCGCAGCAGTGCTCGCGCTCGCTGGTGCGCTCTGCCACAGCAGGCTCGAGCAGCTCGTGTTAGAAGACTGTGCGGTGGGCAGCGCCGGGGCGGCCGCGCTCTTCGAGGCCCTGTGCCACAATCGGAGCCTGTGGAAGCTCGACCTGAGCCGCAACCACGTCTCCGACAGCGCGTGCGACGCGCTCGGCCAGGCGCTGCTTGCGAACCGGCAGCTCGTGGTGCGTGCCACTATCGCGTGGTATCGCGCCGCTGACTACTCACGCCACCTTTGTGCGATGCGAACAGGTGCTGAGCTTGGCTGAGAACGACGTGAGCGACCGCGGCGTCACCAGCTACCTCGCACCGGCGCTCGCTGCCGCGCCAGAGTCGCGACTGCAGCAGCTGGTGCTGCGTCGCAACGCGCGCATCTCTCTTCTCGGGCGAGCGTCGCTGCAGAGCGCAGTCGAGAGCTCGAATGCGAGCCGTGTGCGCGTGGCCTCCACCACCGATAGGGATATGCAGAGGTGGTTGGTGGTGGAAACGACGTAGACTGCGCAAGCCGAACCTCAACCACCGAGTCTTTAGCTACGGTGCTGAACATGGTGTCGTCCTTGGTGTCCTCGCAAGAACGAGTGGTCGACATTCCTCTTGCTCGCGTGTCTGCGCAGATGCTCGTGTCGCTTCACTCGGAGCTGCTGACGGTGCCGCCTCGGCTGCGCGAATGCAGCAGCGCGGTCCTCCTGTTTGTTCACTGGCTAGTCGCTCCCAGCCCGGTGAATCATCGTCCGAGAGCAGTCTCCACTATGAGACGCCTTGACAGCCACAAGCCGTGAAAAGCTCGCGTCGCCGCAACGAGTCGTGTCTGAGCTGCTCGAGTCCTCGCTCGCCGAGTGACTCAAGGAGGCACGATAGAGTGTCAAGCACAACGACACCGTGATCCGAAGCGAGCGTCCGGACGGCCGTCGTCGAGCGCCGCAGCAACACCAACACAGCGCGAACGCGCTCTTGATCGCATAGGATAGAGATCAACACACCGGAGTCGCAGCACACACCCGTATGGTCCATTCATTCACTCGAGGCGGCAGCAGCGCCACCCGACGAACTTTTGTGCTGCTTGCGCTTCTCGCGCTTCCGACGCTTGCGGTTCTCCTTCTGGGCCTCTGAGAGGTGCTTGCGTTTCTTGCTGCCGCTCTCCATCGGGACGCCATCGTCCTCTTCGTCGCTCACCGTTTGCGGCTCCTGCTCACTGCTCGTTGCTGACGCCTGCTGCTTCTTGTGCTTCTTGTTCTTGGTCGCCGTCGCGCTGGTACTGGTGCTGGCACCGTGGGCCACCACTGGCGTCGTGCCGCGCTCAAAGTACGCGACGAAGAAGCCGTTCGTCGAGTCCTCGAGTCCGTCGGCCCGCACGAGCGCCTTCGCTTGATCTGCGGAGAGTCCGTCGATCTGCATGCCGCGCCGCGCCCACGTCTGCAGACACGGCTGGAGCACAAACGGCCGCGGGTCCCTGCGGTTCGGCTCCGAGTCGAGCGCCGCCCGCACGACCTCCTCGTTCTCCTTCTGGAAGATCGAGCACGTCGAGTACGTGACGCGCTGCACCTGCGGGAACGAGAACGCTTTCGTGAGCGCCTCGAGCTGGAAGTCGGCGAGCGATTGCACGCGCGCCGTCATCTCGCCCTCAGCATCCTCAACGTCGTTCTCCAGCGCCTCGTCGTAGCCGCTTGCGATGTCGAGCAGGTGGTCGAGGCGGTTCGTCATGCCCGAGCCGGAGCACGACGGGTCGAGCAGGATGCTGCGCACGTTCGCGTACTTGTGGTCGTGCACGTTAATGTCCAGGAAGCTCTGCAGACATGGCTCGACAAGGTGCTCGGCGCCGACGATCTTCATGCGGCGTTTGAGCAGCTCCAGGCGCTTCGGCGACCGATCGAACGCGAACACCTTGCAATTCTTGTACCTTTCCCCTTGCTGGTGCAGTAGCATCGCGACGTGGCACGTCTTGTTGCCCGGCGCGGCGCACGCGTCGATCACGTCGCCCTCCATGCCCGGCGCGTCCGAGTGCTCGCCGTGCAGGATGTACGCTGGGAAGCAACTCGCCTTGTCCTGCAGCACGAGCTTGCCCGCGGCAGCCAGTGCGTTCTCGTGCAGCTCCGTCCCGTGTGGGAGCACAAGCAGGTCCGGCACGTCCCCGTCACGCTGCGCCTGAAAATCGTCGACGAACGCCTCCGTCTCCTCGGGCGAGATTGTGAGCGCGTTGACGCGAACATAGCGGGGCAGCGCGAGCTCGCGCCGGCGGTTCTCAGCAGGTAAAAGCTCCTCGTTGGTCGCCACCTTGGCGCGCACCTTCAGCCGTACGAGCGCAGCCTTGAACGCGTTGTGGAACTGCATCAGCTCCTTCTTCAGATGTCCACCACCCTGCACCTTGCCGCGACCGAAGAGCAAGTCGTAGAGCGACACGTGAAGCAGCGCGGCGGCGACAGGCGACAGGCGCTTCTGCAGCGCGAACTCGGGCACAGCGGCCAGCAATTGCCGCAACAACGGCCTGTAGCGCAGCGTTTCACACACGAGTGCGAACGAGCTGCGCTTGTGCTGCACGCCGTCGGCGTAGGCGAGCGATTTGAGGCCGCCCTGGCGTTTTTCCAGCTTCGACAGCAGCCCCGCCGCCTCCTTGTACAATTCGCTCATGAGGCTTCGGAAGGGGTTCCAGGAGCTGATTGGGTTGGCGTTGGTGGTGCTGATGCTGGTGTTGGTGTTGGTTGGGAAGGAGCTGCTCGAATTGCTTGTGACATTTGAGTTGACTGGACGAGGAAAAACTCATTAAAAGAATAAATAAAATAGCACCATGAAGTGTTTAACTCCTCTTGCACCAAGGTTTTTTTTTATCGTATTTATCCTGGCAGTTCCAGGATTAGCTCTCGATACAAATACCGACATGCAGGATTTTTTTTAGGTTTTTCGTTTTGCTGATTTGAAGCCGAAATTATCCTGTAGAATCCTGGTTTGCTCACTCTTTAAAAAAGTACCTTATCCTGTGCCGTTCAGCAAAACGAAATAATCTGTTCAGATTGAAGGAGATAGGGAGGGCACTTACAAACACTCCACAGCACAATTGAACGGTTTTGCAAACACTCTCCTCGCACTTCAAACGCAACGAGCTGCCTCGAGCTCACTCATCATCCTTCTGCTCCTCCTCCTCTTCGATCTCATCCTCTTTTTCCTTCTCACTCTCGCTCTCGCTCTCGCCTCCAGAGCCACTCACGCCCGGAGCGCGCGGAGCCCTACTGCAGTACCGAAGACCTGCCAGAATCGAAGTGCCGTTCTTCCACAAGTCGTGCCAGATCTGGCTGCACGTCGCTGCGTTCGGAGGACCGACTGGGTCGTGCTGGCGCACCTTGTTACAGAGGTAGATGACCCCCGCGCTCGACTAGGCCTTCTTCCCCTCCGCTGCAGTACACTCCTCGCACCAGAAGCTCGTCTCAAATGCTGGGCCATTTTGCGCAGCATGGAGCACACCTTGCAGCTGTACTGCCGTCGCTTTTGCACCGCTACTCCCCGCACATTCACCGCGCGGAACCGCTCGATCAGCTTGATCGTGTGCCTCGCAGGAAGGCTTGTCAGCACGCGACCGCCGCTGCCAGGATAAGGGGAGTCGATGAGCGCCTCGATGCTGATGTCGCCCATGAAGTCAGCCTCGACGACGTTCAGCAGCGCTTGGTACATCTGGACCATGAATTGTGCGTGGGTGGGGAGAGCGCGACCAGGGTGAAGCCTGGCGAACACCTTCTTGTGCAGCACGAACGCGTTTACCAGCGCGAGATCGATGATCCCCAAGAAGATCGTATGGTAGTACTTGCTCACCGTCACCACCTGCTGCATCGAGTAGCGCTGCAGGCGCAGCCTATCGTGCTTGTCAGCGCCACCCGTGCCACCCGTGCCACCCTGGTAGTCTGCGACAAGTTGCGGCGCTGAGAGTAGAGCGACGGACCCGCCCTCTCGACGCGACAGCTTCGTCAGCGCTGTCGAGCACCCCGTAGCGATGAAATGCACCTGGCGGTTGTCCATCTAGGATACCGCTACCCTCTGCGGGTACTCCTTCGATACCGCCAGCCGATAGCTTCCGCGCAGCATGTTCTTTGGCCGCCATGCCTTCTTGCACGCGATGTCCTCGCAGTACCTAAGGCGGCCGAGCCGCACAGTCTCGATGTGGTACAGGTTACGCTGCAGCAGGATGGAGGCCAGCTGCACGCTGCTGTAGAACCAATCTTTGATGATCAGGCGCTTCGTGGCAGTCCCAAGCACGTGTCTGATGTTGCGCAGGACTGCGTTCGGTCCCTGGTTTAAGTCTGGTTGGTCGCCATCGACTTTGTCTTGATATATCTCCACCGTACTACAGGATAGCAGCAGACATCAGTACACACAAACCAGTCAGATACAGGATAAGCGACTTAGGCACCAAAAAATGAGTCGAGCGTACCAATAGCAGTACAATGACTCTGCGTCGCACGCCATGTAGCACTTCGTCCCCCATGGATGAGGCTTCCCTTGGGGGTACTGCCGGACTAGATTGAACCGGCTGCGCATTGGGATCATTCCCTCGTCGGAGAAGATCCGCTGCCCAACCGTCATGCTGCGCATGAAGCTGGTGTTGATGGCGTCGGTATCGGGCTTCACCTTCCATGTCTTCACTTTCTTCACCTCCGGCTTCGAGTTGTCGCTAAAGTGAAGGTACCGCACGATCTCCTCGAACCGCTTGCGAGTCATGAAACGGCCAATGGTACCTTTGGTACAGCGCCAGTCTGCGTCGTCCCCCAGTGCTTCGCCAGTCGCTCTCGGAAAGGCGCGAGATCTCTCGCGCAGAGCAAACCGATAAAGTTGACGAGCTCGCGCGCTTGAATGTCGCGCACAGTCCCGCGGATTTTCTTCTCGCGCGCTCCGCACTTGGGACGATATCCAGGGTGGCTCGCTCGCAAACGCTGCTCCCGATCCGCGATCTCGGCTGCCGACTGAGCAGCAAGCTGGCGCTTGTACCGGTTCGACTCCTCGGCAATGCTGAGCCGCATATCTTTGGGGAGAAACAGGAAGAAGAGCCCCTCCATCGACGTGCCGAGCGCCTCCCCGAGATTAGTTGGTTCTGCTTCGCATGCCTCGAGATCAGCCTCTGGTAATGTGACGCCAGAGCCTGCACATACAGACGCAAGCGGAAAGTATAGGATAAGTACATGTGTAGCGATCCGGCAACCTGTTCCAGATAGGATACTCGCAGCTTCCGTGAACTTTGTCCAGCCGCTTGCGGGGTCTGCTCGAAGCTCGGTCTCGTTCGTGACGCGCGCTTGATCTGATGCAACCGTAACCTCAGGTGGGGTCGATCCGTCGTTGGCGTCATCAGCATCCTCAATAGCAGACACGTCTTCACTGTCGCTTCTCACCTGTTCGACCTCGAAATCGAGTTCTTCGTCGGACTCGAGCAGATCGCCACCAGTCGATAGGTCAGGACCTTTTTGCATGACGAGGGTCAGGAAAGGAACTCGAACGGGAGATGCGGTGGGAGAGGGAGGCCGAGGCGGAGACGCACTTGCGGTCGTCGTCAGTCGTGCCTTGACTTTCGGCTTGCCTGGTGCCTGGCATCGTGGTGGGCTCGACACTCGATCTTGTGCTGTCGGTGTAGGGGTCGTCGTCGACGATGGCGCGACGCCAGCGAGCAGCAAGGTCGCGCTCGGCGTAGACGTGCTTGGAGCAGACGTCGTGAGCGTGCTTGACGCGGGCGCGGGCGTACTTGGCGCGGGCCGAGGCATTGCGGGCGTGCTTGGCGAGGGCCCAGGTGTTGCGGGCGTGTTTTGCGCGGGGTGGCCGGTGCGTGCGTGCTTGGCACGGGCGTGCTCAATGTGGGCGGCGTAGGCGCGGTTGACTTCGCTCACTTTGTAGTTTGGGCAAATATCACTGTTGAACATCGTTAGTATTCCACATATTGTTTCTTGCGCTCAGGACGATGCGTTTGTTCGTACCGTTGCGCGGGCTGTGGCGTAGCAGCTCATCTGCGTCGTGCAAGACGTCGACCAGTCGACGTGCCGCGGTTCTGTCGCTCCATCCTTGTGGCATGTAGTAGATCGTGAGGTCAGACAACCCGCCGGCAGGCTTCGACCGCCATCCTCCTGCTCTCAGATTCCTCCAGGCGGTCCAGAATGGCACTCCAGACACTAGCGGGCGCTTCAGCGGCATCGTACGCTTGGTTTGTGTGGTTCGC
Source organism: [Pythium] brassicae (nom. inval.) (assembly GCA_008271595.1). NCBI lineage: Eukaryota > Oomycota > Peronosporomycetes > Pythiales > Pythiaceae > Globisporangium > [Pythium] brassicae (nom. inval.). The sequence goes on along the minus strand of SMMQ01002040.1, from coordinate 189 downwards.
GATCTGTTTGAAAATGGCCATCCACGCCGTTTTCAAACAGAACGCGAGCCGCACAAACGAACGGCAGGGAGAGTGTAATGGGACTCAGACCAGCCCTGCTCACGCAAAGCGAAGAGCTGGACGGCACTGATCCCGTTGGCTTGAGGAAGCGTTCTTGAAGCAAAGGGTCTCACAAGAGTGTGAGCCGAT
>SMMQ01002039.1:0-21767 GCA_008271595.1 [Pythium] brassicae (nom. inval.) | reverse complement strand
GGGGTCGCGCCGCGGAGGAGGAGGACGAAAGCAATCGTCTCTGCCAGCCGTGATTCAATCCATCGTGGAGCAGACCGACGACATCGAGGGCAACGCGCAAGAGAGCCACGCGGCACAGGTGTGACACGAAACCCCCGACTCACTTTGACAAGCCTTTCGAAACTGTTCAGTCACACCAGGACCGCCCGATCAGTGGCAGCGCCAGCGCCCGTCCGGAAGCGTAGCAGCACCGCGAGTGTGCAGCCTTCGCTGCCACCGCACACACGCCAGGAGTGAGCGACCCATAAGAAGAACCAACAGGTTCACAACAACGTTGGGTGTGTGCTCTGCTTGCATTACACTTGACTACAGAACACTACCGCTGCCTTTGTACGTCTTCTTCCGCGCTCGTACTCGCATGACGGACGCAACACGAGCGTGCGTGCACAACCCCAAAGCGCTGCCATCAAAGCAGACGGTCGAGGTACCCGCCCTCCTTCGCGAGCTGGTAGAAGGCGCCGTGCGGGTTCTGCACGAGCCGCTTGGGCGTGTCGAACTCGACCACCTTGCCGTCGCTCAGCACCATGATGCGGTCCGAGTCGAGCACGGTGGCGAGCCGGTGCGCGATCGTGAGCACCGTCGCGCCGCCAAAGTCGCGCGCGATCATGTGCTGCAGCTTCTTCTCCGTCGCGTGGTCGATCGACGCGGTCGCCTCGTCCATGACCACGATGCGCGCCTGGGTGAGCAGCGCGCGCGCCATGCACAGCATCTGGCGCTCGCCCACACTAAAGTTCTCGCCGTTCTCGCTCAGCTCGAACCCGAGCTGGTGCTCGAGCGCGGCCACCTGCGCCTTCATTTCCACCTTGTCGAGCGCCGCCCAGATCGCCGCGTCCGCGTACTCGTCGAACGGGTCCATGTACGCGCGCAGCGAGCCCTTGAAGAGCACGGGCGCCTGCGGGATGATTGAGAGCCTCGAGCGCAGCGTCCGCAGCGGCAGGTTCGCAATGTCCTCGCCGTCGATCACGATGCGGCCGCCGCCCAGCTCGTTGATGCGGAAGAGCGCCATCGTGAGGCTCGACTTGCCGGCGCCCGTGCGGCCGACAATGCCGACCTTTTCGTTGCTCGCGATCGCGAACGAGACGCCCTTGAGCACCGCCGGTGCGCCGGGCTTGTAGCTGAAGTGCACGTCCTGGAACGCGATCGCGCCCTGGCGCGGCCACTCGGCGGCCGGCTCGACCACGAGCACCTTCTCCGACCCCTCGGCCGGGATCGCCGCGTACTCGAGGATCCGCTCGGGACTCACCATCGAGATCTCGACCCACGACCACACCTGCACGAGCGACGAGAGGCGGCCGTCCACGCTCAGCGCGTAGCTGAACGCGAGGCCGACGAGGCCCGGCGAGAGCACCTCCCGGAGGTACACGAGCGACGACACGACGAGGATGACGACGCCGCACCCGAGCAGCTGCATGCGCAGCTGGAACCACTGGCGCCCGACATTCATCACGAACCACACGCGGTTGTTCCCGTCGATGCGCGCAAAGTTCTCGGCGAGCGCGCGCTCGACGTACGCGCGGCCGAACGCGCGGAGCAGCGCCACGCCCTCCTCCGACTCGCTCACGTGGCTCAGCACGGGCGACGCCGCCACCTTCCACAGGCGCGAGATCTCGCGGGACGGCGCGAGGTAGAACTGGGCGACCGTCACGTACAGGTACACGAGCGGGAGGACGAGCAGGCCGAGGAAGCGCACCGTGTACACCGCCGTGGCGAGCTGGAAGACCGTGAAGAAGAAGCCCGCGAGGAGCGAGCCAAACGCGAACGGCAGGTTAAAGTCCACGGTCGAGATGTCGTCGCCGTAGCGGTTCACGATGCGCCCGATCGGGTTCGCGTCGAAGAAGCGCAGCGGCGCGTGCAGCAGGCAGTGCGTCATGGCGTCAAAGAGCCGGCGCGAGGCGTGCAGCCCCGCCGTCGCGATTGTCAGCGTCCGCGCGAGCACCATGACGGCGCTGCCGGCGCACAACGCGGCATACACGGCCATGTTGTGCTCCGTCTCGGCCTCGTTGTACGCGCCGAGCTTCTGCCCCGTCCAGTGGCTCAGCCACAGGTCGCTCCCGATCTGGGATACCTGCCACAGCGTCTGCACGACGAGCAGGAACGCGCAGACCTGGAGCCCGCCGACCGACCGGAAGTACTCGAGAAACACGCGCGCCGCCACGCGCCCGTCCACGCGCTCCTCCTCCGTCACGAGCCGCCCGGCGTCCGCCAGCGCGGCCTGGCTCTCCTCCGTCTCGTGCGCGTGCGCTTCCTGCAGCTCGCGCGGCGACAGCGTCGGCGCGAACGCGCGGCGCGGCTTTGTCGGCTCGTGGCGCTCGCCCGACAGCGCGCCGTCCTCGACCAGGACCTTGTAGTTCGCGGCCTCGGACGCGATGATGTCCGGGCTGTGCGTGACCAGCACCACGGTCTTGCCCTCGAGCAGCCCGCAGATGCACTTGCCAAAGATCTCGCTCTGCACCACAGCGTCCACGGCCGCCAGTGGCGAGTCCAGGAGCAGCACGTCCGCGTCCGAGTAGCACGCGCGCGCGAGGCACACGCGCGCCTTCTGGCCGCCCGACAGGTTCACGCCCTTCTGCCCGATCTCCGTCGCGTCGCCCGCCGGGAAGCCCGCGAGGTCCGGCAGCAGCCCACACGCGTCCAGCACGCGCTCGTACCGCGCCGGCTCGTACGCGTTCCCAAACAGGATGTTGTCGCGGATCGTCCGGTTCTGGATCCACGGCTGCTGCGAGTAGTACGCGACGCGGCCGCCGCGCACAAACACGCGGCCCGAGAGCTTCTCCATCTCGCCGAGCAGCGCGGCGCACAGCGACGACTTGCCGCTCCCGACCACGCCGTGCACGACGACCAGGTCGCCTCTCTTCACACGCAGGCTCACGTTCTGGAGCAGCGGCGCCGTCGCGTCCTTGCTCCACGCGAACGACGCGTCCTCGACCGCGATCACGACGTCGTCCGGCTGCAACGGGTCCTCGTGCAACACGTTCGACGGGTCCACCTCTTCCTGCGCCAGGAACTCGGCCATGCGGGCCAGCGACACCTTCGCCTGGATCAGCTGCTGGATCACGTTCGGCAGGTCGCGCAGCGGGTCCCGAATCGCGTTGAAGAGCGCAATCGCTGTGAACACCTTCGCGGCCGTGAGCTTCTCCTCCAGCACGAGCGCGTACACAGCGAACGACGTCGTGGACACGAAGATCGGCGACGCCCAGAGCACAAAGATCGTCGTGGACGTGAGGTAGAGGTACGTGGCGACCGCCTGGAGCTCCACGCTGCGCAGCCGGCGGATCTTGGCGGCGAACTGGCCCTCCCACGCGTTGAACTTGACGATCTGGATCGCGCCAAACACCTCCTTGATCGTCTTCATGCGCTCGTCCTTGCGCGCCATGATAGCCTTGAATGCGCCGCCCGTGCGCGCCGCGAGGACGAAGCTCGCGAGCATCGAGGCGCCGATGACCGCGAGCCCCGCGAACGCCGCGAGCCCGATGACCGCGTAGAGCATGTAGATGACGACGCCGATCTGGAGCGGCAGGATCCAGAGGCTGTTGATCTGGAACGCCGCCCAGAGCACGTTGTTCACGTCCGATGTGTACAGGTTCGAGATGTCGACGGCCTTGGCGTCGTTCTTGCTGCGTGTACTGCGGCGCAGCGCCTTCTGGAACAGCAGCGCCTTCATGGCCACGGTCAGGCGCAGCGCGAAGAGCTCGAGGTAGAAGCCCATCTGCGCCGCGGCGACCGCGTTCAGCAGGCGCGACGCGAAGAACGCGCCGAGCCAGACCGTGAGGTCCGCCATGTCAACCTGCGGCGCCGTGAACGCGTCGATCACGTGGTGCAGCACGGCGGGCGCGAACACGGCGCAGCCCGCGGAGAAGAGCGCGCCGAGCCCGCAGATGAGGAACGGCAGCCCGTACGCCGCGATCATGGCGCGCGGGATGGAGCCGCCCGCGCGCTCGAACTGCGCCTTGAAGCGCGCGTACGCCGTCGTCGACACGTTCTCGCCCTCGAGCTCCCACAGGTCCGCCATGCTCAGCTGCCGCTCGTTGCCCAGGCGCATGAGCGGGTTCGCGAACGTGAAGAGCGCGCGCGAAAACAAGGACGCGCCGCGCGGGCCGCCGACCGATATCGGGGTGTTCGCATTGTCATCCGCAGGCAGTGAGCCGTAGGCGCCGCGCGTGGACGCCTTCGCGGCGCTCGTCTGCAGCGGCGTGGCCGAGCTCATCACGCTTGGTGTTGGACAGGCTCCGCGTGAGTCTCAGAGGCTTGTCTGGAGAAGTTGGTCCCTCCCTTCAGCTTGCGCTGGAGCGGGTGATTCGAAAAGTGAGCGGCAAAGGAGCAGGTGCGGCGGAAGTCGATGAAACGGATGGACCTCCAGTTGGTTGACTTGATCTGAGTGGGTATGGATTTCGCCTATGAATCGATGCCACGCGTGCCACGCACTCATCGTTGAGCTGTCGGACCGCACACGACACCCATTCTTGTGGAAAAGTGTGGGTTCTTGTGGAGCTTTCGGAGCGGGACAAGAAGACTCTTGCGGCAAGTGCGAATGGAGCGCTTCCAGACCTCTCGCTCTCTTCGTTCACAAGCGCGTACCCAATCACCCCGAAGCGCACAAGCAATTGTGGCGAGATTTCGACTGCGTCCTTGTTTTGAATGCTCACATGTCCACCGTCGATCTCTCTCACTCGCGTCCACGCGCGCTGCACCGCGGTGTTTCTTGTTCGCGCGAGTCTCCATGCATGCATGCCGGGTCAGCGACCCACACAAGCAAAACTCAATCGAGCGCTCCCAATACCCATTTCGTCCAGCTTTGGGAGGTGTGGCCGTCCGGATCAGATGATGATTACGATCAGGCTCGCAACGACATCACCACCACCATTCCTGTCGTGCAAGCTCCGCGTCGTGTCGGAGCAACATCTTGTGGATCGACACCGGTCGGATCGAGTCGAGAAGCGCTGTTGCGCCAGCCGGCACGCAAAGTCCGCTACAATCGTATTACCCACGCATTAGGACCTCTCGTCCAGCTCTCACTCACTTGCTCATCAAATTTTGCTCACTCGCTTTGCCTTCGCCACGTCATGCAAGGCTTCACTCCTTCGCTTCGCCACCCAAAGGCTCGTGAGTGTGAGCCGGGGGTTTCGTGTCACACCTGTGCCACATGGCTCTCTTGCACGTTGCCCTCGATGTCGTCGGTCTGCTCCACGATGGATTGAATCACGGCTGGCAGAGACGATTGCTTTCGTCCTCCTCCTCCGCGGCGCGACCCCGGCGGCGATGTGTGCAGCAGTTGCTGCTTGCCTCTTGAGTCCCTGTCGCCATCGCCATCGCCATCGCCGCCGTCTGGCGGACTGTCGCTGAGGCATGGTGTGTCGCTCGCACCACTAGCGTCTCGGTGGCGCAGCCTCGCCAATTTGTCGTCGTCGTTACCCCCGTCGAAGTGGCTGGGACCACCACCACCACTTGAAGACACCCCCTCGCCACCCTTCGACTCCCCTAACTGGAACACTCTCTGTGACGGCATCACCGATCGAAGTTGGCGCAGACGCAGCAATCGCTGTCGCCGTGCGCTCAAGAACGCGAGCGCTACGCCAACGACGACATATACGCCACCGCCGACAACCTCCCACCGCGCGACTTTCTCGCGCGCGAACGGTCCAGGCTTTGCGGAGGCAGCGAGCGATAGTCCGTTGGCTGCCGTCACGCTCGACTGCTCCTGGACCCACACCACTGGCAGCCAGCACTCGAGCATACGCTTGTGCCACTCGTCTCGCACCACATCTCGCGTCACGAGTGCATTCATTTGCCACACGAAGCGGCTGTGGTACACAGATCCGGTGAGGGGGTCGACGTCGATGCTCGTCTCTGAGAGCTCGCCAGAGAGGGGCGTGGCTTGTGATAGCGCGAGCGGGAGATCGTCCTGGAGGAGGCTCATATTGAGTAGCATCGGGGTACTCGCAGGAGCAACATTCCCAGCCACACTGGCGAGTCCACTGGGGAGACTCGTCGGGTTTAGCCAGCTCGAGATCGTGTATCGCATCAACGGGATGCCGAAGCGCGTGATGTTTCGGGCGTACGTTGCTTCGACGAAGCGGCGGGCATACACCCAGTAGAAGAGTAACTTCGCGGGCGGGAAGTCTTTCCCACCGTTCGAGTACTTAGCTGAGAGCACTGCCGTCGCGAACTGCGAGCCGTCCGTGACGCGAGCTGCACTGAGTGCGACCTTCGTTCCCCACACGGACAGCTCCGTGGCGTTGTCGATCGCGAGGATCTCTCCGACCACGCGGCTCTTCTTCTGAAAGAGTGTCGACTTGTTCAGCAGCGGCACTTGGAGCGTGAGCATCGGCGGCGGGGCGGTCACGAAGAGCTCAGCGACTTGCCCGTCCTCGATCGAGTCGTTCTTCCACATCCCGCGGCATTGCTCAGGAGTACTTCGTGGCGTGGTGTCGCGACTCCTGTCGATCCTGCCGATCCTGTCGCTGCTGTCGTTGCTTCTGGTCGCAAAGAGAACGCTTGATACGCTGGACGCAGCGAAGTACCCTCCGATCGGGTACTGAAGCGTGTTTGGGTCCGCGGGAGTTGCTTTACTGACGAATTCGGACGCGTTCAACCCGAGAACGCTCGGCTCATAGACGAACCGCGCGGCAGCATAGCGTAGGTACGCCTGCATGTCCGTGACAAAGCTTTTCGGTTTGAGTGTGAACCCTGCGTCAGACAGCATGGGGAGATCGAGGTATATCCCGCCCGAAGCGACCTGGCTCGAGCACGCTTGCTGCTGCTGAGACGCTGGTAGTTCGTACGCCGCCGCTATGTTCGTCATGAGGAACTCGCATTCGTCCTTTGAGTTGAACGGCTGTGCGAGGAAAGCGTCGAGCAGGAGCGCGGTTCGCGTAGTCGCCGGTAAAGATGAGCTTGGTGACGATGCGTTCGTGTCCGGCCATTCCCAGGTCGTAGCGTCAGAGAAGAGGGACATGATAATGTTGGCTTCGCGCACTGCCACAGCGTACTCTGCGTTCAGCTTGCACTCAGTGCGCACGTCGTATGCAAACACCAAGTCTTGGTCGTTGAGATCGCAGAACGCCTTGAGTTCACCAAAGCCACGCAGAACAGAGGTGTTTTGAAGCTGGGGCTTCCGCAGCGCGGCATCGAACACCAACTCTTGGCGCATAAATCGCTCCGAGGCGACCCCGGCGTCTACACTTCCGTTGACTGGTCCTGGCGGCTGCTGTGCGCTCCCAAGAAGCGTCGGTACGGAGTAGCTTGCGATTGTGACGCTCTCGTTCACGAACTGCACCATTGGCAAGTCGCGGAAACTCTTGACTTGCTCCGAGACAACCGGATCCGCGCCTCGAGTGTGCTCAAGCACAAACTCCTGGAAGAGTGGGTGCTTCAACCAGCCCAACATCCACGGCACCACCCGTGCAATGATCGCCGCTTCGACAGCGCTCGCCTCGAGCGACCGTGGTTGCGCTTGTCCCCCGGTGAGGAATACTTGGTCGCGTATTGCGACGGAGAGAGTCTCTCGCGCGGCTCTTGCAGCCGAGACGTCTACAGAGTAGCGCTCTTTCGAGGTGAGCGATCTGTTGCGGCACTCGCCTGTTGCTGCGTCCGACGAAAGACAGTCAACGAGCAGGGATCGCCACAGCGGAAAGCCATCACTCCTGTTCGCCAGGGACGCAGGCTGAGTCGGATCGAGAATCACTCGCGAGAGGTTTGCCCAGAGAACGAGCGTCGGACTCGCCCCCGCGATTGGGCTCAGATCGTTGCCAGGCGTCGCGGACAGAGGGAAACCCTTGAGGAGATCGCTCGCAGTCGCAAGAAGCGGCGACAACATCGACGACGGTGTGAGCGCTTTCAGCGGCTGGCACCACAACAGCTCCACAAACTGGCGCAGACTCGGGTGTTGCTGCCAAGATGCCAGCCAATTCCTTGTCGCTTGAAGCGCACACGATACATCGGCGCCATTGAAGCTTGCGGACGAGATAATCCTGCTCGTCGTGGCCTCTGGCGAAGTGTTGATCGCACGCAAGAACGCTGCTTCGTCGATTTCGCCTTGGAAGAACTGGCGCCACAGCCGAATGCCGTCCCGGTCCAGGAATGAGACCGCATTGTCTGGATCCCAGAATGAGTAGAACAGTTCGAGAGACTCCTTGCAGGCACTCAGTGGCGCTGTGACAGCGTCTGCGCCGACTGTGACTGTGTTTGTCACCAGTTCCGAGGACGTGGCATTCCGAGGGACAACCAAGTTCGGTGGGAAAACATACCCGACGCCAAAGCCGAATCGGAGAGGATCGCTTGATGCTCCTGGGTCGTCAACACGCCACGCGCGGAGTTGGTTTGCCTTGAAGAACACAGAAGTGCTCGGCAGCGCCCGCCACCATGACGCGAGCGCGACAACGGCTCTCTCATCGTCGATGTTGAACTGCTTCTGCAAGAACGCGAGTGACATCTTTGTGAAATTCGAGCTCGCTGTGATCTCGTCTTTCACTGACGACTGAACAATTGTCTTGAAGGTCGAGAGCGCGGACTGGGTTATCGCGCCGAACTCGTCCAGGATTGACGGGCAAAACAAGTTCACGGCTCCGTTCGCAGCGATTGTACACCACAGCACCTGCGTCGTCGGATTCAGCAGCGAACCAACGGACTGAACTTCCCACAGGCTCTTTCGTGTTGCCGCAGAGAAGATTACAGTCGTGGATGGCGCTATCGTAAGCAAATCTTGTGGCACGTTGGCAACATCGCGAAACCCGAACAACCGTCCAACTTGACTCGCGAGATCGAACGCCAGACCCGCTTGTCCGCGCGGTGACACGCCGTACGCCCATTGATGCAAGATGTAGTCTCGAAGTACGGCGTTTGACTCCCATTTCATCAGCCAAGCCGCGATGCCGCGCAGCTGAACCTCTGTCAGTGCTGTCTCCACCATCATCTCCCTGAGCAAAGCCGAGCGCAGGTCGTTGGATAGCGAGTACGACATGGTAGCCGCGCGTTGCACTCTCGCCTCGGCCGGGTAAATCGGTACGAGCTGCTCGGAGCTGAAATCGACTCCGTCGTACACTTCTTTCCAGGCAGAGAAGCCAGCCGGGAGTCCGCTGATCGTGAGACCGCCATCCGTCTTCAGAAACGAGAACGTGTTGGCGGCTCTCCACAGGTACTGCCCCTGGTCGAACGTTGGGAGCTTGTCGCCAGCGATTTTCTTCCACTCGCCATTCGGAAAGAGCTCAAACCCTCCCTGAACGCCGCTCGTGCTGTTATCCAGATCGATCGTCGAACCGGTCTGCGACAGCCACGCGATCCCCACTCGACGAGTCGATGTCGAGCTGGACAGCCACGTATCCAAGTAGCTCCGCACCGGAGTCAAATCGATTAAAGTCTGCGCGCGTGTCGCTTGGCCCAGATCGGCGCGAACCTCCTCGAGGACGCTTGTCCGTGTGATGGCTGGATACCATCGCTCAAGAAACACCGTGAGATTCGTGAAGGCGTACGTCGTTGTCTGGTTCCACACCAGGAGCGCAGTGTCGATCGAGATGCTTGGGACTGAGCTCAGGTTCATCTCGAAACTCGTCTCCGCTTGGACGATGGGAAGAGGCTGGAAACCAGATCCTGTGCTCGTGCTCAGCTTTGCGATCGCTGGATCTGCCAGTACACTCAGGAAGTTGCATGCCTGGTACTCCTTGATACTTCTCTGGGAAGTCAGCGTTTGCTTGAAATTGCTTGAGCTTGGGTCCTTCTCGCACGCGATCCACGACTCCTCCACCTCCACAGTCTTCTTTGGTCGTACAACCGCGCTTGTCTCCACAAAGTCGGATCGAAAGAACTCGGTCGGTCGAGACGCAAGCTGCTGTAAATCGACGATCGAGTCTTTCAAAGCGATCGAATACCGAGAAGCTGCCGCAGGACAAGAGCTGACCATCGTGACGACATCAGCGTGCTTCTGGACCACGCTCACGAGCGCTGGACTGGTCGGGCATCGAGCATACATCCAATGGCCAAGCACGTCGCGAAGCAAGTACTCGCTCGTCGTCCACACTCCAAGCCAGTCAACCACGCGCTGCATCCAGTCCTGCCAACTTGCAGCCTTGCACGCAGCTACAATAGCGTCCTTGGCAGTTTTCGTCGCCGTCGTATCAGCGCTCGCGGTCGCACTCAACAGCGTCGCCCACAGGTCCCAACCTTCATGGTGCAGGAACGAGCTGCTCTGACTCAAGTCCCACAGAACCAGCGCGTCCCGCGGAACTTGGTAGACCGTTCTGAAGTCGTCCGACAGCAGACACATCTTTGAGGCGCAACCGAGAGCGAGTTCCCATCCGCGTTGATCTCCACTTCGATACGGCTCGATCTCCATCTCTGAGGCAGCTCCGCGCCGCCATTGATCCATAAGCGAATTCTGGATCCAGTCGTTCGAGCTCTGCGTGCGGACCCACTGACGCACCTTGTCCAAATGCGCGAGCGACATCCTCCCGCACCGCTCTGCGCCAGAAAGTGTCTCGTTGAAGACCGCAGAGCGCTCGCCACCCCCGACTATCTCAGCGCACGCTGCGTCAACAGCTGCGTTGATGCTGGTTAGCATCGACTCATTATCCGCAGCCGTACTCGTCGTGAACCAGCGCCGGTAGCCGTCCAAGTGCACGAACGAGACTGGGTTCAGGGGCTCCCACAACACCTTGGCGGCGGCGAGCGAGACACGATCCCCTGCGTTCGTACTCGACGGCAGCATCTCAAATCCGACTGTCAACTCGTCCTTGTCATCAGAGAGTGAGGTCGACACCGAGTCGCAAGAGAACACGCGCGCCACGATATCGTACGTCGCAGTTTTGCGTGTGTACGTGCTTGCCGGGGTCTCCAGCGTGCACGTCGTCTCCATGACAGCAAATGTCTTCTCCCACGTAAGAAACGGCGAGCGCGTGGATTCCGTCTTGAGAACCGACGCCGACTCAACTTCGTTGTAGGATTCCGCGCATGTTTGGAGATTCGGGGTCGTCGAAGAGCTGCCCGTCGCCTTGCTCACAATCTCTCGTTTCCAGCACGTACTTGTCCGCCACCAGTTGTAGACAGCGAGGACGTTCAGCTCGCTCTTCGACCAGCTCGCGAGCCAGTTGCAAATCGCTTGAGCGCTTGCAACCGTCAGCGAAGGAATGGAAGCGGTCTCTACGAGACGAGTGAAGTTGTAAGTGCGAATCCCGCGCAGCCACATCCCAAATCCCAGTGAGGTGGCCGACGGATGCGTCGCCACAAGGAACGACGGCGACTTCGATCGGTCCCAGAGCAGCTCGCGCGCTGCCGGACTCACTTTCGCGTCCTCTTTGCTCTGCGGGTTCATTTCGAATCCAGTCTGGTTGCCTGCCGTGCCAGGCTCCAAGTCGTACAGCAAGCACGGAGACATGGGCAGCTTCAGCACTGACTGGCAAGTGCCGTCGCTCCAGTGCCGCATCGCTCGCCGCCACACGAACCCATCTCGCAACAGCGCCTGGATCCACGCGCTCACCTCTGATATCTGCGCGCTCGTGAGTCCTGGGATCCTGTCCTTGAGAGTCTGCACGCTGCTTGCTGAACCGCCGTTTGCGCTTTGCCACGTTGTGAACCCCTGCGGGTTGACGAACGACACTTCGCTCGACGAGTTCCACATTTGCAGCGCGATCGCCGCTGTGACGCCGCTTGAACTCGAACCGCCTGCACGAAGTGCGAATCCGCTCTGAACGCCGCTCTTCTCGATGTCCAGATCCACGCTCGGCTCGTTCTGGTCGCTGTTTGCGCTTCGCCTCGCGAATGACTGGCGCCAAAAGCGCTCTCGGTCCCGCTGAGTGACTGTGCTGGACGCCCACTCGACCAGATACTGGCGGATGAACAGCAGCTGTGCGCGAGTGAGATAATCGTCAGGCAGCGCCACGTCGTCGTTCACCCCTTGCAGGACATACGCGATCGCCGTCTCGTTCATTGCAATCACCTGCTTCCAGATCGCGAAGCCCACCGGAGTCACCGGCGGCTCGTCGAGCGGGTACGTCGCCGCCGCCGCGGAGTCGTAGTCGACGATGGAGAACCGCTTGTTCGAGACGACGGAGCCCAGGATAAGGCTCGCCGCTTCCAAGCTCAACTGGAGGCTCGTCGAGGCGGGCAGGAGCTCAAAGCCTGTGCGGGGCTTTCCCAACGGCGCGTCATCAAACCACGCGTCAAAGTCAGTCGCCGCGCTGCCCTGCTTGCGCCACAGCTCCACAACGCTGCGCTGCGCAGCGTCCGCAGTCGCGCGGTTCCCCGCGATGTCGCGCGCGACGATCTCGGCCTTGATCGAGCGCAGGATCCCCGGCACTGCCTCAAGACAGGAGCGGTCGTACACTTCTTTCAGCACGTACGGGAGCGCGGTCGCCTCGAGTTTGGGCTTCAGCGACGCCAGCGTGATCGGCACTTGCACGAGCTGCTGCCTCCGAAGCTGCTGCTGCAGCCAGTACGGTACGCTCTCGACCGTGAGGCGCCGGTGCAGGTTGCTCAGCACGCGCGGGAGCGCGTGGCGTCGCGCGGCGTCCAGGTTCGTCTGCAGGATCTCCGGTAAGAACTGGCTCGAGATGTCTTTGTAGACACCCCCGAGCACGCGCGGGATCATCTCGGTGCGCGCGACCGCGAACGCGCGCACGAGGTTCGCCGGGATGCTCGCCGCGTCCACGCGCTGGCGCTGGAGCGCGAGTACCGCCGGCAGCACTTCGCGCGTCGCGTGCGCCACGAGTGCTGGCACGAAGTGCGTCCACGCGCGCAGCTTCGCGTCCGCGAGGAAGTCCTCGCGCAGGTGGCGCGTGTACGCGCGCATGTGCTGCTGCGCGAACTCGGCGAGTAGGAACCGCTCCGAGTAGCCGCGCGCGCGGAGCTTCTGCAGCCGGCGCGCGTACGTGGCGTTGACCGTGACGACTACGTCCGCGTCCGAGCCGTTCGAGCGCTCGGGCGCAAACACGAAGCTCGACACGATCTGGTAGCTCACGTGTCCGAACGCGGCGGCCAGCGCTGCGTCCGCCGCCGACGGCGACGTGGTGGAGCTGGTGAGCGGCGCCGCGTGGAACTGCACGTTGACCTTGCGCGAGCGCTTCTCGTACACAAACGGCCCGAGCTGCTGGACACTCGGCGGCTCGCTGCCGCGCAGCACGCGCGCGCTGTTCGTGAGGTTGAACACGTAGAAGCTCGCGTACACGGGCGCGTCCATCGCGGCCGTGAACGCCGCGCTCGCCACAAACGGCGGCGAGAAGGCACCGCTGCCGTCGTCCCGGATGTGCGCGGACGAGAAGAGCAGTGCGCTCTCCCGCGCGCGCGCGGCGTCGAGCGACCGTGAGCCGTGCGCCACGAGCGCCACGCCCGCGGCCACGAGCACGGCGCCGCCAGCGACGCCCCACATCCTGTCTGTCTTGGCTCAGTCGGTTATTTACCGTATTGTACGTCTAATACGGTGAGATTTAGACGCTTTGACAGGCTGCGACGATGGCGCCGCCGACGCCCCCGCTGCTGCAGGTGATCTGCTTCTCGATGGACCGCGTCTTCCAGCTCTCCGAGTACCTGCGCACGCTGCAGCGCTACGTGCGCTTCCGCGGCAGCGCGTGGGGCTCGGGGTGCTTCGCGCGCGTGGCGGTCATCTGCCGCTGCTCGAGCCCCGCGATTCGCACGCACTACGAAGCGCTCGAGCGCCGCCACGCGCCGCACGGCGTGCGCTTCGTGTACGAGAGCGATGCGCGGAGCTTCGCCGACTGCCTTCTGCTGAGCCTCGCGACGGGCGGTGCTGCCGAGGAGCTCGGGGAGGCGGAGGCGGAGGAGAACGGAGCTGTCCGGCCCCGCTACGTGCTCTTCAACGTCGACGACGCGTTCTACTTTGACGACGTGGAACTCGCAGACGCGTTCGCGTTTCTGGAAGGCGACACAGGCGCGTCATCGCCAGCGCCAACGCCATTCGCGTTCCACGTCAAGCTGGCGCCGAGCATCTGGCGCTCGCACTTGACGAGCAGCCCCATGCTGCCGCTGCCCGCGATGTACACAGTCGTGCGCCGCCACGCGCGGGCCGCCACCAGCCCAAGCGCTGCGCCCGAGCCGCTCGAGCCGGCGTTCCACGTGTTCGAGCCGGCGCGAGGTACGCTCGATTGGAACTACCCGTGGGAGCTCAGCGGCAGCGTGTACTTGCGCTCGACAGTGGAGCAGGTCGTGGCGGCGATCCGAGCCAAGTTCGGGAACGAAGGCCTGAACCACCCAAACCACCTGGAGCTGCGGGGCCACCAGGTGCTGCCGCACTGGATGGCAGCGCGCGCGGTTAAGCGGTTGCAGTGCGCGTGTTCGCTGTCGCCCAAGATGCACGTCTTCGCGGTCAACCAGGTGCAGGACGTGTTCCAGAACCGGCTGTACGAGCACGACGTGGGCGAGGACGGGGGAGCGCACGCTGGCGACATCACCAACCTGCTCCGGCTCTACGAAGCCGGCGAGACGCTCGACGAAGCGTTCTACCGGAGGAACCGGCTCTCCAGCGTGCATATCGGAACGCTGGTGCTGAAGGCGCGCGACGCGGGACGAGCAGTTGCTCCTGCACTTGATGCGCCAGCACGCGCTGGCAGAAATGGCAAGCCGCTCGTCTCGGTCGTGATCCCAGTGTTCAATGTGGCCGCGTACGTCGAGCAAGCGGTCGCGAGCATTATGCGGCAGACGTACCAGCACCTAGAGATCCTGGTGGTCGACGACGCCAGCACGGACGCGACACCCGACATTGTTGCGCGCCTGCAAGCGCAAGATGCTCGAGTCCGACTCGTACGGAATGCCGCGAACCTCGGTGTGGCTGCGTCGCTGAACAAAGGGTTCGCTGCCGCGACGGGCGAGCTCGTCGCTCGCATGGACGGGGACGACGTGTCTTTCCCCAGCCGGATCGAGCGCCAGGTGGACTACTTGCTCGAGAACCCGCACGTCGGGATTGTCGGCGCGTCGGTGCTCGTCCTACGTGACAGCGCGGAGCCGGCATCCCGGGTGCACCCAGAGTTTGCGCTCTACGAGACCGCAGTGTACCCGACGTCGCCGCTGGTGACGAAGTGGCGGATGCTCTTCGGCTGTTTTATCGCCCACCCAACGGTGATGATGCGGCGCACGGTGCTTGCCACTCTTGCGGGGACAGAGCCCCGTGAGTACTACTCGACGGCCCAGAGCTCGAGCGAGGACTATGAGCTGTGGTTGCGATGCCTGTACGCGCACAACCTCACGGTCCAGAGCATGGGCGACGTACTGGTGGTCCATCGTAAACACGGCAGCAATGTGTCGAAAGTTCGGCGCGAGCGCCAAGTCGCAGAGACGCAAGCGATCGCAACGAAGTACATCCTGTCGGTCGCAGCTGGTTCGGGAGGCGGCGGCGACGATGGCGGCGTCGACATCTCGAGGATCCGAGTGCGGCTTTTGTTTGATGTGAACCTAAGCGACTCCGTGGACGACCTGAAAGGCGCGACGGAGCTTCTGCACAAGCTTCAGGCGGCGATCTGCGAGAGACCGACGAGCTCGTCAAGAGCGGCGCAGGACGAGCACGCGTGTGAGCAGCTGTACATCCTTCAAGACGTCGCGTCGCGAGAAGGCGAGCTTGCTCTGCAGGCGATGACGCTCGACTCAATCGCTGGTTCCCAGATGTGGTCGTCGTTCGCGTCTCGGCATCCAGAAGTGAGCCGCAGCGCGTTCGAGAAGCTTTTCAAAAAGATCAAGTAGGCGAAGCGAGATCGACTTTGGTGCGATGTGAAGGCGAGCGAGTGGCGCCAACATGCACGCTCGCGCAGGCTGAAAATCGTTTGAGCCTGCGCGCCACCATCCTGCGCAACCAGCCATCCAGTCTCCTGTCTTCAATCTCCTTCTGGCAGAAAAGGCGCTACAGCGGCAGGAAGCCCGACATGTCGACGAACTTGGGGAGCGTGGCGTGTTCCTCCATCTAGCTCATCGAACGCGAAGATATCCCTCTACGTCAGCTTGCGCTTGTCCTTTGAACAAAGTCCTCCTTCCACTGCTCTCTGCCTCCCTTATGTGCTTTCATCGACAAGTTCTCAAAGCCCCCAACCCCACCGACGAGGTGAAGTCGGTGTCGACCGATTTGGCTTCGTGGGTCAAAGTCTTATCAGCCCCTAAGAAAGCTCGGTGGGAATCATGCAGGCGGAGACCGACGCCCTGCGCCGACAGCACGGGAGGGCGTGTAGTGACGGATTCCCGCCCTTGTTGCGCGCAACCCGAGCGCTGTCCAGCACGAGCAAGCTGTCTAGGTAACCCGAGAGCGCAACGGCGCTGAAGGTCGCACAAGGAGACCGTGGTCATTCGCCACAGGTTCGTGTGTGCCCGGGTATTGGTTCGCGGCACGTGGACTCGTCGGGTTCGACAGCATCCGCGACATGAGTCGGCTCAATCGATTCGAGTCCGAGGCTCCAGTGTACTTCCCGTCGATCGTCACCGGGTCGAGCACGCAGGAGCGCAAGTTTACGCCCATTCCACCGCAGCGGGGGCGGCCCCATCCGAAAAAACACCAGCACGGGAACGACTCTCGCATCCAGCTTGAGCCGTTGCGGCCGTCGAGCAGCAGCAGTGGCAGCAGCGCAGGCGGAAATGCGGGTACGACGCCGAGCATAACCATAGCGAGAGGCGCCCGCGTGAGCATCAGTTTATCGGCGGAGCACGTCGGCCTGGACGCCAAGATCTTGGGCGGAAGCAGCACGACGGAAGAGAACATCCGCCGATTCCACGCCATGGAGTCAAAGATCGCGTTCTATCGGCAGCTCGCGTCCTTGAAGCTGCGCGAGGTGGTCGCGACGGAGCAAAGCGTGCTCAAGACCATTGACTCGGTTCTCCAAGCGTGCACAACCGCCCTCGACGCGGACTGCGTGGTCCTCTATTCTATGAACGAAGCTGCGCAGACGGTGCACGTCACCGCGTGCTCGAGAGCCGAGGCAGTCGGATTCCAGGCGCCGCTCGCCAAGTTCGCGATGGAGACACTGATTCAACACGCCTATCAGGAGCACGCAGACGGAGAGACGCATTCCTATGCCTCTGAGCCAGTTTACTTTGCAAACCTTCAGGCGTCGCCAGGTTACGACCCAGCGTTCGACATCGACTCGATGACTGGGATCGCGACCAGCAGCATCCTCGCGGGTGTGATCGGAGACGAGAACGGGAAGCCAATCTTCATCGTCGAGGCTCGCTGCGCGCGCGAAACGCTGTTCTCGGACTCGGTCTTCCGCGCCGGCATGGCGACGCTGGAGAACATCGTCTACCAGTTCGATCTCACGCAAGTTCTCGCCCGAACGATGGACATGTACGCGTCGCTCGACGAGATCCTGCAAGCGACTATCACTCGTCCGAGCGATCCGAACGCCGAGCAAGACGACACAGATAGCAGCTCGGCGATCCCAGTCAAACTGACGAAGAATCTGAACAACGAAGCCGACCCGGAACTGGAGGAGCTCCTTCTCAAACCACCACTAACGAGTCTTGACAAGCTGGCTCGGATCGTCCTGCGGCGTTCGTGTTCGGATGGCGTGTGCTTGCTCAAGGTCAACCCGAGTCGGCAAACGTGCGAGGTAGTAGCAAGCGCCTCAGCAGCAACGAGTGGCCAGCTCGTCGACGCCAGCAAGCTCGAGTCGCTGTTTTCGGCAGCTAAATCTCTGGATGTCGGTGCTGAAGCCTCGAACGCTGACCCGACCCTGCCTCTCCTGCTGCGACTTGTGAAGAGCTTCGAGCGCGGCAAAGTGATCGAGCTGAGCGACGACACCGACTTTCAGGCAGCGCTTCTGAGCGGAGACTTCAAGACAATCCTATTCGTCCCCATTCCGACGAGCTCGGCGTGTTCGCTCACGGGCGTGCTCTTCATGTCGACAGCTGAGCACCACGGGTACGACCTTCGCGCGATACGACCGCTCACGTGTGCACTCGCACTGGCCCTCGCAGTGCAGAAGCGCGATGCCGACATGCACGTTTCGACGGTCCAGAAGCTCAAGCTCATCCACCTCTACTCGTCACACTTTGAGATCGACACGATCAACGACCCGTCGACGCTCGTGAACATGATCTGCGAGATTGGGTGCGAGACATTCAACACGGCTCGTGTCACGCTGTACGTCGCCGATCCGATCAAGAGCGAGCTGTGGTCGCTGAGCACTCTCGGGAGCGTGAACGGGCTGCGTATTCCGTATGGGACTGGCATCGCCGGCATCGCCGCGTCGACGAAGAAGAAGCTTGTTGTACTGAATGCGTACGACGACCCACGCTTCGACCGTTCGTTTGACATCAAGTTTGGCTTTAAGACGGAGTCGCTCATCACGTTCCCGGTGCTGGACAAGAACGGCGAGACGCTCGGCGTCATCCAGGCGGTGAACACGCAGCACTTCATGGACCCGGACGCGCACCCGCTGACCGCGAAGTTCGACGAGCGAGTCCTCGACGTGTTCAACCACATGGTGTCGCACGCGCTGCGCGTCAACTCGTCGCTGATTATGTTTGCGAAGGTTCAGTCTGACTACTGGCTCAACCGCGCCGTGATGGACGTCAAGGGAGCTGACGACGGGAGCTTGAAGAGCGACGACCTCGCGAGTGTGCACTACTTGCTGGACACCAGTGGCTTTGACGAGGCGAAGCGTGTGCCGCGCAACAAGTGGAGCACATTCGCGTACGCGTGCTGGGCGCTCGGCAAGTTCCTGCTCGCTCGGTACCAGATGCGCCGCGAGAAGCGGGGGGCCGCAGACGAGCTCAGCAAGTGGGCGGTGGACGAGACCAACCTGAGAACGGGGAGCAAGGTCGGCGCTAACCGTTGCAGCATCTCCGGTCGCTCCGAGTCGATCATTCGCGCGGGCAGAACGAACTCGCTGGTCAATCGGTGGCGTCGCCTCGCGTTAAGTCCAGCGGTGGACGAAGACGAGCTGCTGAGCGACAACTTCAACCCTCTCACGAAGACGCTCGCGGAACTCAAGCAGCACTCGTTCAAGCTATTCGAAGGTTTGATGCTGATCTCGACGTTCCGCATCGACGAAAGCGTCCTGCGGTGTTTTATCGACACGCTCGCGGGGCGGTACCGTCCGGTGGCGTACCACAGCTTCTACCACGGCTTCGACGTCGCACTGAACTCGTACTGCCTGATCCGGAAGACGGCCGTGATTACGATGATCAAGGAGTTCGAGGCACTGAGTCTGATGGTCGCCGCGCTCGGGCACGACGCAGACCATCCGGGGAACGACAACCAGTTCGAGGTTGATACGAACTCACCGCTCGCGCTCTGCTACAACGACATCTCGGTGCTCGAGAACCACCACGCCTCGACGACGTTCAGCGTGCTTCGGCTCGACAGCTGTAACATCCTCAAGGGCTTGAGCGCGAGCGCAAAAGTATCGGTGCGCACGGCGATCGTCCGGTGCATCCTTGCGACAGGTAGTATGCGGGTGGCGACTGGCCGGGCTGTTTGGTCGAGTGGCTGCTCGCCCAAGTTGTTTGTCGCCCTCACCTTGACGCTTGCGATGCTGCTTCCCGCGCGGTCACCAGACATGAAGCACCACTCGCGCCTGATCTCGGACCTCGCGTCGATCCGGGAGGTGGGCGACTTTGAGCAGGTGACAGAGGGGAGGCAGCTGATGGCCAACATGATTATCCACGGCGCGGACTTGAGCAGCGTAGCGCGGCCGCTCCCGATTACGCTGCAATGGGTCGACCTGGTGTGTCAGGAGTTCGCGGACCAGGCGCGCAAGTCCGAGGAACTCGGCGTGTTCGTGCCACCGCACATCGTGAACCTCGAGGACGAAGCCGCGCGGTGCCGGTTGCAGATCAACTTTATCGATTACCTCGTCGCGCCGCTCTGGAACTCGATCGGCACGATCCTGCCGGAAGCCAAGTCGTCATACGTCGCGAATCTGCGCGCGAACCGCGACTACTTTTTCGAGCACGCAGGGCAGATATCGGCGCGGCGTGCGGCCTCCGCGATGGCGACTTCAACATGACGTTGAACGAGGTAGATTCATCCACCTATTCAATGCTAGAGCAGGCTTCCTCTTCAACTGAGATCAGTGCTGATCACACGCAGGCGATCGCGGGGCTGTACAAGCGCACGAAAGTGCCAATCGAGACGTTTGTCGACTTTGACGGTGCGCTACGCGGCGTCGGCCACGGCTGACGCATCGGCGAGGAGTTCTTCATGATCGCGTTCATCGCGGGCGTCGGGGACGAGTTCATGGCCGCACTGCGTTGCGTGGTGGCGCCGCGTTCGCTCGCAAGCGCTGCCCAGGATGCGGCGCACATGCGTGACTCTGACGGTGCACAGAGGGCCAAGCGCGGCTGTCATGAGTGGCATCGCGAACGGACGACGCACAACAGAACCAGTTTCTTAGTACTGGCACCCGGGGTGGAGCGCACAGTCGAAGCCTCGGTGGCGTCCAGGCCGGCAAAAGACACAGAGCGTGCCGAGGCACCGCCGGGGAGGAAGCAAAAGAAGAAGATGCGCGCCGCATGCGTCGCGTACGCCGGTGTCGGACTCTCTCGACGCTTATGTACGAACAGCAACAACACCCAACGTCAGTCAGCACCAGCTTCTGAGGTTTCCGAAGTCCTCAATGAACCACCGCTCTCATATTAGCGTGTCAACCACTCGTCAAGGATTGGCTCTCCGAAAGGGTTAGAATATCTTGATGTTTGTATTAGTGAGGATCTGTGGTTGTCGACTGATTTGGCTTCTTGGCTCGAAGTCTTATCGGGATCATAAGACCGCTTGGATGGGAAGCAGACAGAGACGAAGACGCCATCCCTCGCTGCCTTGCCGCGCGGCGCCCGAGCATGGTTGTCACAATCCAATTTGACAGCAAGAACAACAGTCTCTACTCCAGCCTTCACGCGCTTCGTCCGGCACTCGCTGCCACCTTTCGAGCACCCGCGCTCCCGACTCCAAGCCCAGTCTCGTCTCGTTCAAGATGATTTACGCGAAGAACGTCTTCCGCGCCATCATCGCGATTTCGGGTGTTGCGACCGCAGCGCACGCGACCCCCGCGGCGCCGACCAACACCTGGAACGAGGGGCAAGGACATGGTGCCAACGGCCGCGGTCCTCGCGGCTTCACGTCGCGATTCATCGACACGTTGGGCACTGACGGTGGTGCGGGGGCGACGGCCGACGCCGTCGCCTCGCCTTCCAACTACGGCGGCAAGAAGAAGTCGCAGCTCAATGCTCTTCGCAGAGTCGACTCGCCACGGAATACGTCCAAGTTCGCGACAGCGAGCCCGATCGGGACGCCGACGAATGGGAAGAATGGCCAAGCGAGCGTCAAGACTTACGAGCAGCAGCAGCAATCAGCTTCGCCAAAGCAAGAAACGGCCAAGCCCTGCCCGAACAGCGCCAAGACAGCACAGTCGACATCGGCACCGACCTCCGCGTACGGCAACAAGGACAAGGGCGGCAACGGCAAAGGCAAGGACAAGAACAAGGGCGGCAACGATAAGAACCACAAGATGCCTGCCACTCCGGCGCCGACCCCCGCGTACGGCAACAAGGACAAGGGCGGCAATGGCAAACTCAAGGACAATGACAAGGGCGGCAACGATAAGAAACAGTACAAGACGCAAGTGACCTCTACGCCAACAACCACCAGCAACGACGATTCAGACGAGCCATGCCCAAGTAAGGTCATTGCATACCCATCACCAACAACGCAAACCGGCGGCGGCGCGACCACCCAGGCGCCGGGCAACCACGGCGGCAATGGCTCCGGCTCGGGCTCGAACAAGGGCGGCAATGGCGGCAACAGCAATGGCAAT